>CM063186.1:49479372-49759372 GCA_031835075.1 Saguinus oedipus | reverse complement strand
TCTTGGATTACTAGCTCCAGAATTGTAAGAAATGAATCTCTGTTGTTTACAGATTACCCAATATATGGCATTTTGTTATTGCAGCCTGAATGAACTAATATGTATATTATTTATGTACATTCATATGCATAAGCATGCATAAATATATGTACATATATGTATACTATGTGATAAATTAGATAAGCTTAACTTCTCATTATAAATGTGCAATGAGGTGTTTGATTAGCATTTCTAACCTCACAATAGTTATATTTTTAGAGGTAATTCATTTTAATGAGGAAATCCTTCTTCAGATAATGACCTACTGATGATACTCTTTAATTCTTACAAACACTTAACTTTTACATAAATGCTAGGTGAAAAAGAGGAATACGATTTGGCTAATTAAATCAAAATAAATAATAGCTTTCTGGTCATCATTGAGAAAAACATTGAAAATAATTTCTGAGAAATCATTACTTAGGGGTCACTTATTAACCCATTAATTCATTTGTTAAATAGTTGCAGCCTTGTAAACAACTCAATTGAAAAGTGTTTTGTGAGCAATTTTTGAAAAGAGATAAATTGTCTAATAGTATCAAATAGTCTTTCTCTCATCACAGAGTCCATATTTCAGAAATGTTTATTTCCTAATCAATTATTCCCACAAAATATATACCTCTTTTTCTTTTTTTTTTTTTAATTTTTATTGCATTATAGGTTTGGGGGTACATGTGCAGAACAAGCAAGATAGTTGCATAGGTACACACATGGCAGTGTGCTCTGCTGCCTTCCTCCCCTTCACCCACACTTGGCATTCATCCCCAGGCTATCCCCCCCAGCCCCCCCCTGCTGTCCCTCCCCCATTCCCCCCAACAGTCCCCAGTGTATAGTAGACCACCTCTCTGTGTCCATGTGTTCTCATTCCTGCAATGAACATTCGTGTGCATGTGTCCTTATAGTAGAACGATTTATAGTCCTTTGGATAGATACCCAGTAATGGGATTGCTGGGTCAAATGGAATTTCTATTTCTAGGTCCCTGAGGAATCGCCACACTGTCTTCCACAATGGTTGAACTAATTTACACTCCCACCAACAGTGTAAGAGTGTTCCTATTTCTCCACATCCTCTCCAGCATCTGCTGTCTCCAGATTTTTTAATGATCGCCATTCTAACTGGTGTGAGATGGTATCTCAATGTGGTTTTGATTTGCATCTCTCTAATGACCAATGACGATGAGCACTTTTTCATATGTTTGTTGGCCTCATGTATGTCTGCTTTTGTAAAGTTTCTCTTCATATCCTTTGCCCATTTTTGAATGGGCTTGTTTGTTTTTTTCCTGTAAATCTGTTTGAGTTCTTTGTAAATTCTGGATATCAGCCCTTTGTCAGATGTGTAAACTGCAAAGATTTTTTCCCATTCTGATGGTTGCCGATTCACTCTAGTGACTGTTTGTTTTGCCGTGCAGAAGCTGTGGAGTTTGATTAGGTCCCATTTGTCTATTTTGGCTTTCGTTGCCAATGCTTTTGGTGTTTTGTTCATGAAGTCCTTGCCTACTCCTATGTCCTGAATGGTTTTGCCTAGATTTTCTTCTAGGGTTTTTATGGTGTCAGGTCTTACGTTTAAGTCTTTAATCCATCTGGAGTTAATTTTAGAGTAAGGTGTCAGGAAGGGGTCCAGTTTCTGCTTTCTGCACATGGCTAGCCAGTTTTCCCAACACCATTTATTAAATAGGGAATCCTTTCCCCATTGCCTGTTTTTGTCTGGTTTATCACAGATAATATGGTTGTAGATGTGTTGTGTTGCCTCCAATGCCTCTGTTCTGTTCCATTGGTCTATATCTCCGTTTTGGTACCAGTACCATGCTGTTTTGATTACTGTAGCCTTGTAGTACAGTTTGAAGTCTGGTAGCGTGATGCCTCCCGCTGTGTTCTTTTTGCTTAGAATTGACTTGGCTATGCGGGCTCTTTTTTGCTTCCATATGAAATTCATGGTGGTTTTTTCCAGTTTGGTGAAGAAATTCAATGGTAGTTTGATGGGGATAGCATTGATTGTGTAAATTACTTTGGGCAGTATAGCCATTTTCACGATATTGATTCTTCCTAACCACGAACATGGAATGTTTCTCCATCTGTTTGTGTCCTCTCTTATTTCGTTGAGCAGTTGTTTGTAGTTTTCCTTAAAGAGGTCCCTTACATTCTTAGTGAGTTGTATTCCTAGGTATTTTATTTTCTTTGTAGCAATTGTGAATGGCAGTTCGTTCTTGATTTGGTTCTCTTTAAGTCTGTTATTGGTGTATAGGAATGCTTGTGATTTTTGAACATTGATTTTATATCCTGAGACTTTGCTGAAGTTCCTTATCAGTTGCAGGAGCTTTTGGGCTGAGGTGATGGGGTCTTCTAGGTATACTATCATGTCGTCTGCAAATAGAGGCAATTTGGCTTCCACCTTTCCTATTTGAATACCCTTTATTTCTTTTTCTTGCCTGATTGCTCTGGCTAGAACTTCCAGTACTATGTTGAATAGAAGTGGTGAGAGAGGGCATCCTTGTCTAGTGCCGGATTTCAAAGGGAATGCTTCCAGTTTTTGCCCATTAAGTATGATATTGGCTGTTGGTTTGTCATAAATAGCTTTTATTACTTTGAGATATGTTCCATCAATACCAAGTTTATTGAGGGTTTTTAGCATAAAGGGCTGTTGAATTTTGTCAAATGCCTTCTCTGCATCAATTGAGATAATCATGTGGTTTTTGTTTTTGCTTCTGTTTATGTGGTGAATTACATTTATAGACTTGCGTATGTTGAACCAGCCTTGCATCCCCGGGATGAATCCTACTTAATCATGATGGATAAGTTTTTTAATGTGCTGTTGCAATCGGTTTGCCAGTATTTTATTGAAGATTTTTGCATCTATGTTCATCATGGATATTGGCCTGAAGTTTTCTTTTGTTGTTGAGTCTCTGCCAGGTTTTGGTATCAGGATGATGTTGGTCTCATAAAATGATTTGGGAAGGGTTCCCTCTTTTTGAATTATTTGGAATAGTTTCAGAAGGAATGGTAGCAGATCCTCTTTGTGTGTCTGGTAGAATTCAGCTGTGAACCCATCTGGACCTGGGCTTTTTGTGTGTGGTAGGCTCTTAATTGCTGCCTCAACTTCTGACCTTGTTATTGGTCTATTCATAGTTTCGGCTTCCTCCTGGTTTAGGCTTGGGAGGACACAGGCGTCCAGGAATTTATCCATTTCTTCCTGATTTACTAGTTTATGTGCATAGAGTTGTTTGTAGTATTCTCTGATGATGGTTTGAATTTCTGTGGAATCTGTGGTGATTTCCCCTTTATCGTTTTTTATTGCATCTATTTGGTTGTTCTCTCTCTTCTTTTTTATCAGTCTGGCTAGTGGTCTGTCTATTTTGTTGATCTTTTTGAAAAACCAGCTCTTAGATTTATTGATTTTTTGAAGAGTTTTTCTTATCTCTGTCTCCTTCAGTTCTGCTCTGATCTTAGTTATTTCTTGTCTTCGGCTAGGTTTTGAGCTTTTTTGATCTTGCTCCTCTAGCTCTTTCAATTTTGACGATAGGGTGTCAATTTTAGATCTCTCCACTCTTCTCATGTGGGCACTTATTGCTATATATTTTCCTCTACAGACTGCTTTAAATGTGTCCCAGAGATTCTGGTACGTTGTGTCTTCATTCTCGTTGGTTTCAAAGAACTTCTTTATTTCTGCCTTCATTTCATTGTTTATCCAATCAACATTCAAGAGCCAGTTGTTCAGTTTCCATGAAGCTGTGTGGTTCTGAGTTATTTTCTGAATTCTGAGTTCCAACTTGATTGCACTATGGTCTGAGAGACTGTTTGTTATGATTTCAGTTGTTTTGCATTTGCTGAGGAGTGCTTTACTTCCAATTATGTGGTCAATTTTGGAGTAGGTGTGATGTGGTGCTGAGACGAATGTATATTCTGTGGATTTGGGTTGGAGAGTTCTGTAAATGTCTATCAGGTTTGCTTGTTCCAGGTCTGAGTTCAAGTCCTGGATATCCTTGTTAATTTTCTGTCTGGTTGATCTGTCTGCTATTGACAGTGGAGTGTTAAAGTCTCCCACTATTATTGTGTGGGAGTCTAAGTCCCTTTGTAAGTCATTAAGAACTTGCCTTATATATCTGGGTGCTCCTACATTGGGTCCATATATATTTAGAATCGTTATCTCTTCTTGTTGTATCGATCCTTTTACCATTATGTAATGACCTTCTTTGTCCCTTTTGATCTTTGTTACTTTAAAGTCTATTTTATCAGAGATGAGAATTGCAACTCCTGCTTTTTTTTGCTCTCCATTTGCTTGGTAAATCTTCCTCCATCCCTTTATTTTGAGCTTTTGTGTATCTTTGCATGTGAGGTGGGTTTCCTGGATACAGCACACCAATGGGTTTTGGTTTTTTATCCAATTTGCCAGTCTATGTCTTTTGATTGGTGCATTTAGCCCATTTACATTCAGGGTTAATATTGTTATGTGTGAATTTGATACTGCCATTTTGATGCTAGCTGGCAGTTTTTCCCGTTGGTTCATGTACATTCTTCATTTTGTTGATGGTCTTTAGCATTTGGTATGCTTTTAGGATGGCTGGAACTGGTTGTTTCTTTCTATGTGTAGTGCCTCTTTCAGGAGCTCTTTTAAAGCAGGCCTAGTGGTGACAAAATCTCTGAGTACTTGCTTGTTCGTGAAGGATTTTATTTTTCCTTCACTTATGAAGCTCAATTTCGCTGGATATGAAATTCTGGGTTGAAAGCTCTTTTCTTTAAGGATGTTGAATATTGGCCCCCACTCTCTTCTGGCTTGTAGAGTCTCTGCCGAGAGATCTGCTGTGAGTCTGATGGGCTTCCCTTTGTGGGTGACCTGACCTTTCTCTCTGGCTGCCCTTAGTATTTTCTCCTTCGTTTCAACCCTGGTGAATCTGACGATTATGTGCCTTGGGGTTGCCCTTCTTGCAGAGTATCTTTGTGGTGTTCTCTGTATTTCCTGGAGTTGAGTATTGACCTGTCTTGCTAGGTTGGGGAAATTTTCCTGGATAATATCCTGAAGAGTGTTTTCCAGCTTGGATTCATTCTCTTCGTCACATTCTGGTACACCTATCAAACGTAGGTTGGGTCTCTTCACATAGTCCCACATTTCTTGGAGATTTTGTTCATTCCTTTTTTTGCTTTTTTCTTTAATCTTGGTTTCTCATTTTATTTCATTGAGTTGATCTTCAACTTCTGATATTCTTTCTTCTGCTTGGTCAATTCGGCTGTTGAAACTTGTGCATGCTTCGCGAAGTTCTCATGTTGTGTTTTTCAGCTCCTTCAATTCATTCATATTCCTCTCTAAGTTGTCCATTCTCATTATCAATTCCTCGAATATTTTTTCAAATCTTTTTTCAAGGTTCTTAGTTTCTTTGCACTGGTTTAGTACATGTTCCTTTAGCTCACTGAAGTTTCTCATTATCCACTTTCTGAAGTCTGATTCCGTCATTTCGTCACATTCATTCTCCGTCCAGCTTTGTTCCCTTGCTGGTGAGGGGTTTTGGTCCTTTTTTGGAGGTGAGGTGTTTTGGTTTCAGGTGCTTTCCTCCTTTTTACGCTGGTTTCTTCCCATCTTTATGGATTTATCTGCCTGTCGTCTTAGTAGTGGCTGATTTTTCAATTGGGTCTCTGTGTGGACACTGAGATTGTTGATGATGAAGTATTTCTGTTACTTAGTTTTCCCTCTAATGATCTATCCTCTCTGCTGTATGAGTGCTGAGGTCCACTCCAGGCCCTGCTTGTCTGGGGTATACCTGCAGCAGCTGCAGAACAGTGAGGGATGATACCAGTTTCCTCTTCTGCTGCCCTTGTTCCAGAATGATGCCAGCCAAATGTCAGTCTGATTAGTCCTTTTCTGGGGTGACTCCTTGGATATACAGGGGTCAGGGAGCTGCTTGAGGAGACAGTCTGTGCTTTATAGGAGCTCCAGTGCTGAGCTGTGAGCTCCGTTGTTCATTCAGGGTTGTTGGGAGGTTGTTTATGTCTGCTGCAATAGAACTCATAAAACACCACTCTTTTTTTTTTTTTTTCACCCTTAGATGCTCTGTCTCAGGGAGTTGGGGCTTTCTTTATGAGTATCTGTTGCACTGTCCTGCCCCACTAGGTGGCAGTCTATTCACTATTTGCCTGCCGGGGCTCTGACCTGCCAGCGCGGGTCCGCCCTGTTGCTGCCTGGCGGAGTCTCTCTGTTATGGCAGGTTGCCTCGACAACGGCGGGCTGCGTCAGTCCTGGGCAGTACTTAAGTGGGGGTGCACTTCGTCAGCAATGGTGGACGCCCCTCCCTGACCAGGCTGCACCGTCCTAAATGCTGGCAACAAAACTCCCAGCCCCAAGCGCCTCCAGTCACCACCCTGCTTGTCCCCGTGAGCGTGGGACCCGCCGAGCCCGATCACCCAGCTCCCTGCCTCAGAGTCCGTCCTCTCTCTCTCTCTCTTCCTCTCCCCAAGCTGAAAGGTCGACTCTCTCACTGGCACCCCAGGAGCCTGCCGATAGGGCACTGGGATCCGTGTGATCTCCCGTGCCGCTGCCCACTACCCCGGCTCAGATCACGCTTCCCAGGAAACTCCTGGTCTGGCACATTGTCCAAGTCCCGTTCAATCAGATGGACATGCCAATCTGCCCTTCCAAATCTCAGATTGCCAGTTTAACAGGGCACCCAGACCAGTGAGTTCCGCGCCAGGTCCCGCTGCGGCGCCGGCCGAAGAGGCGGCGGGAGCCGGCTTCATTAGCCGGCTGCTAGCGTCCTGTGTCTCTCCCACACCTGGGACTTTCAACGCTCTGTGGGCATATAAGGAACATCCGAGAATGCGGCTAGGACTCACCCTCTGCGCCTTCACCGAGAGCTGCAATCCTGAGTCACCTCTATGACGCCATCTTGCCTCCCTCCCTATATACCTCTTTTTCTTCTCTTATTGACTCCACTTTGATATTTAAATTTTTCACTTGTTCATTGATTTTTTTTAGATTTATATAATCAGCAAAATTGTAAGCTACAACCCAGAACTGCTTAGTTGCTATTTCTAATGTAAATAGTATTCATTTTTCATTAGTCATTTATGTTTCCTTTATTATTTTCCATATAAGAAAAAGCAATGAACCAACTTCCATTTTCCTAAAAAAATAATTAATTCTTTCTCTTGGAGTCTGCCCTTTAATTTTAGAGTTCAGTAGTGATAGAAATTACATATATACACATACACAAACACACTCACACATATACACCCTTACCTCTAGCCTATGGCTGTAAAAATACAGTAAAATTATTATTCAAATGCTTGTAAAATGTAGAGAAGCAATAAATGTCTGTCTACATTTGAGAAATTGTTCTTGCTCTCCTAGGTCAATAGCTTCTTTTATTTGAGTTTTTCATTTGTTTGTTTATTAACGTTAATCAGTAACAATTGTGGAACTCATAACCATACTTCTCTTTGTTATGGACATGCAGTTTTTTGTTTGACAATTTTTACATTAGATATTTTACATAGTTAAGACATAATAAATATAGCTATCACCCTCAAGGAGTTACTTAAATATAGCATATCATTCTGATATCAACATAATTTAATCTTGTACACTTTAACTAACTGCTTTTGCTCAGGTGGATTGTAAACATAAGATTTATTCTTTTGCAAACTTTATACTTGTCACTGATAAGGGCAGTTAACCTAATCCAATTCCCATCCCCAAATACATATACCATAATCAATACCTAGTTCATATAAAAACCTCTCCATTTTCTTATAAGATTCAAATCTGAACTTCTTGAATACTGATTGCTAACTTATCTAGCTATATTTCTTCTTTCCCGGATTTTAGCTTTCCACAAACACCTTCTTGAAAAACCTATTGCCTTCCAAGACACTGGAGAAATCAGTTCCAGAAATCAGAGTTCTATTAGCCCCTTAATAGCACTCTTAGATTAATACTTGGCATGTTGGAGATCCTAACTAATTTTTTTTTTTTTTTTTGGCTGGGGAGGAGTTTTGCTCTTGTTGCCCAGGCTGAAGTGCAATGGCCTGATCTCGGCTCACTGCAGTCTCTGATTGCAATTTAATCTAAAGATTAAATTGTATAAAAACTACTCATTTTAGAAAATGTGTTTGAGTTACTGCAAAAATTATTTTTTTACTACTAATAATATTTAATCCTGCATATTTCTTGCCCAATCCTTTTTCTGGGTGTGACATAGATGTTGAATATTATTTTCCACAGCTTTTTTTCTTTTGCATTAATACTATGAAGTTTCACATTGCATACTATAAAGAACATGATTCAAATTCAGTGTGTGGTTAATTTTATCATGTATTGTGGAGTTTTTGCTCACATTTTAAAGTCACTCTGAATAAAATGTGTTGATTCACTTGAGATGAATTTTTCTTACTCATTCTTCTCACTTGTTATCTCACATGAGGCTAATTGGTACATTTTGTCAAAGCACCCCACTGACTAAAGTACATTTAAAGAGATTTCTTTCAAGCCATCTAAGGAGATAAATTACTATAATAAATCTAGATTATTTAAAAGAAATAGGTAAGAGGATAAAATCAACAAATTCAGCTTGCTGATAAACAGTATGTGTATAGAGAAAACACCTGTATTCAACTATTTTTAGCTTCTTTCCTGCCAAATAATTACTTATTTTCTTTGTGTTGTTAATTTGGTGTCCAACAGACACTGGAACAACAAGAAAACACAGTCAATTAAGAAAGTAGTAAAATAAGGCAAACCATCATTATTCTGTATTTCACTCCAGTCTCTTGTCTTCGTTCAGATTTGTTTCAAACTGATTGTATGAATTCATGTGGTGCTCTCCAGTGCAACCTGTGGCTCTGACAACAGGAGCAATATAACTGTTTTTTCCTATTCATACTAGCAGTGTTGACTAACTGCTTTATATTGGAAAAGAAATTTAATGCAAGAAACACCAGGCACAAAGAAAAACATATAGGAAGACATGAGTAAAAGCAATAAACATCAAGATGAGTCAGATATATACAGGACCATAAATCTTAGAAATTCCACTTCGTTACTGTCGATCATTCAGCTATCTGAGGAGTGGCAACAAATTTGGTCTTTTGACTCTGCCTTTGTGCTTTCCTATGAAAATTAAATCTAGTAGAAACAGATTCAATAATTTTAATTAGTCTAGTTGCTCTTACCTCCTGGACTTAGAAAAAAAATTGAAATCCAGCATAATTGATTAGCAGTTTTGTGGTCCAATAATATGAATTTCAAAAACTGTTTAAACCCTAGAAGAATGGCTGACCTCTGCACCTATATATAGGAAAATTCTGACCGATAGTCTTTATTTATATATGGCACTAAATCAGGAAGGTTTTTATTATGGCACTACTTCTTCCTCTTCTCCAAAAGAAAAAATCAGCAGAGAATAGGGGTTCTAAGAGAACATTCTTATCAATCTGCTGTTCAGAAAATAATGCAAATTCTGAATCCACCAAAATGACAATACCGAATCTATTGTTTTATACAATTAAATAGTTATTTTTAAACTAAAAATTATGCATCCTCTTGGGATAGTGAATCCTTTCTTAAATATAAATGTATATTCATTATTCACTCCTCATCAATTTGAGCGATTTAAGTATTTGAGTTAAAAATAACATAATATAAAAATAATTAAAAGCTTTAATTATATTACATTTATATTTAAGAAGAGACAGCCGACTGATAGGAATGTTCTCTTAGAACTGTCATTCTCTGTTGATTTCCTTTGGAGAAGGGGAAGAAGGGGTGTGTGTTCCTGATTGGGTGCCATATGTAAATAAACCCTGTTGGTCAGAGTTTTTCTACATATACATGCAGAGGTCAGTCATTCTTTTTGATTTCCTCTTGCAAATAAAGTGACTAATATAGAGACCAAAAACATTTTGTGAACATTAATATCTCTATGCCTACAGAAGGTTTCCATTAATTATACTTTTCTGGATATTTTAGTAGCACATCTGAAAATTTTAGTGTAAAACATGAGTTTAAACATAACTAGAAAAAAACGTTTAAACATTTTAAAATCTGGCATATAGTGACAAACTAGAACACTTCAGAATAGCATCTATCAATTTTCTGTAGTATAAGAATAAACGATGGGTATAGTTTGTGTTACAGTAGGTATGTGTCTTCCCTGAGGGTTCAAGCCTGAAAAAAAAGTAAAATATGTAAAAAACAAAAACGAACAAATAAAAAAACCTGTGAACTTATGTAAGAAACCAGACAACTTCTTTATCCAATGTGATTTAACAGTTTTCTGGAGTTAATAGGCTTTTACTTAGAAACTTAGGAACTGATATATTAATATTTTATCACTCAGAGCTATGCCTTACTGAGATATAAGAGATCTCTTGGCACTTTTAAAATTACATACATTTAAAAAAATAATTAGAGCCACTTTGGTGGTGCACACCTGAGGTCCCAGCTCTTCTGGAGCCTGAGGCAGGAAGATCATTTCAGCCCAGAAGTTCAAGGATGCAGTCAGCTATGGTCATACCGCTATACTTCGGTCTGAGCTACAGAATGAAGCCTTGCATTTTTTAAAAAAAGAATAAAAAAATTATGCTGTATTATGCTTTCATTGGTAATTTTATTCTTCCTTTATATGATAAAGATATAGTGCAGTATAACTTTTTCCGTGTGACTAATAAAAGATAGTATGTATTATTTGCTTCTAAGTGAGTTTGTTTCATGAAAGCATGGATTGAATTTGCTTATTATTTTATCTCTACAGTCAGCTCAGTTTCTACTCCTATGTGCTTAAATATATTAGTGAAATAGATTAATAAAGAAATAAAAATGTGCACTTACTATGATTAAACAATATAGGTAGACTAAGAAATGTGGAAATTCCACCAGTAATTGCTCAGTAAAGTATGGTAGCCTTCTGTCTTCCGTGAAACTAGGCATCACTATTTCAATTCATTCCTTGTCAGAGCATTATAGCTTACTTTCTAGAGTTATAATCTAATCTCTCTGAAAACTTTTTTACTGAAACTCTGCATTAAAGACCAACTTGTAAGGGAAATGAGGATTATATCCACATAATCATTCTAGACATACTCTTTCAATCTATCAAAAGTAGGGGGAGGATGGGTGCGGTGGCTCATGCCTCCCAGCACTTTGGGAGGCCGAGGCGGGTGGATCACGAGGTCAAGAGATCGAGACCATCCTGGTCAACATGGTGAAACCCCGTCTCTCCTAAAAATACAAAAAATTAGCTGGGCATGGTGGTGCACACAGGTAGTCCCAGCTACTTGGGAGGCTGAGGCAGGAGAATTGCTTGAACCCAGAAGGCGGAGGTTGCGGTGAGCGGAGATCGTGCCATTGCACTCCAGTCTGGGTAACAACAGCGAAACTCTGTCTCAAAAAAAAAAAAAAGTGGGGGGAAGGGGAGCTGCCATTGCATTATTATTAGTATTATCATTATTTGATCTGTATGATTAAGAGTTCAATGTCTTTTGCACCCAGGGAACTTAAACTTAATGAAAGCATAGACTCTCTGCTTCCTTCTCCGTTTTGTTGCCAACAGTTTACACAACTGTGATTAAAGTATAGACTTTCTTGGCCTTTTCATTGCTCTCAGGCTAAAGAACAACTCCCTTATGCATCTGACAAGGCTGTTTTCAACACTATCCTTAAGTGCCTCTCCAGGGTATCTAGTACGTTCCTAGACCTGCTACTTTAATTTTTGCCCCTAGGTCTTTTCACATGTAATTGCCTTTTCCTGGAACAATTCACATCCTCAGCTCTTTCTGATCTCCATCTAAACTAATTCTAATACTAGTTTAGATATCACTTTCTCAAAAATTATCATGACATATGAAACCAGGGTAAATTTCCCTCTCCATCCTCAATGTATACCCTCCAACATGACAATGTTCCTAATTATATTATTATCTCTTATGCATGTGTAAACATTATATCTCCCATATTTCAAGAGCAGCCTCTATTTCTGCCCCATGAAGCAAGAATTAACACTTCATTGCCTTCTCCTCCACCAGTATGGCATCTCCAATACCCACC
The DNA here is from genome assembly GCA_031835075.1 of Saguinus oedipus. Classification (NCBI taxonomy): domain Eukaryota; kingdom Metazoa; phylum Chordata; class Mammalia; order Primates; family Cebidae; genus Saguinus; species Saguinus oedipus. The sequence goes on along the minus strand of CM063186.1, from coordinate 49,747,308 downwards.
ACAAAGAGACAGGGAATCCATCCACAAACCATTAGAGAAAAATATAAATTTTACTGAAGATTTTGGACAGGAGATTATAGAGATAATATCTATAGCGTGGCTTTCAGTATTTCACTCCAATATTTTCAAGTAGCTTTCTCTCAAGCACGTATTTTGGGCCATAGGCCACAAACCTTCTCTTTCTCTTTGAAATTTTCTCTATTTAGTTGAACATTAAATTTAGTTCTGTGAATTATGGCAGCTGTGATAACAAAGGAAGCAAATTGAAATTCATTCTTCTTCTTATCAGACAATACACATTAAAAGCAAATTTTAGAAAATTAATGGTGGCCCTCCTCCCTTTTGTGATAGATTTAAATAAAATATCCAGAATGATTACAGGAATATAATCCTTATTTACTTTGCCTTGTGGTCTTTAATGCAGTATCTCAGGAAGTAGTTTACCAAAGTGCTTTATGAGCCTCACATAATGTAAACAAAACAAAGTGGACTTCACATTTTAAGAAGAATCTAAAAAAAAAAAAAAGAAGGAATCTATAGTTAAATAATGAGATGATTTGTATAGTTTAATTATAAAAATATGCAAAATCAGCCTCTTCATTACAGTAAGTAGTTGAGTGTCTTTCATTTTCTGCTTCATTTCACCTGAATGTTGAAATTAACATGCATTTCCCAAAAATCCAATGTGAATGACTTTCACGCATACTTATAGGTTAATGTTATTTTTTTTTTGGAACAGAGTTTATGTAACTGAGCGTTATTGCATAATATTACATTATGGGAATATTGGCTCCTCCCTCTTAAGTAGTGGGACATCAAATTGCTGTAAAAATTATAGATGCTACTGCATTGAAATTTTACTTAGAAAAACTGACAAAGTCGTAATTAATAAGTGCAATGATTTGTGCATGAGGATTTCTATTTCCTGCCTAGACACTATCCATGAAACCCATAGCATGCACAAATGCTACCAAAACATCCACACCTGGATAGCTGACAGGCATTTCACTCTTTGCTTATCCAAAACAAAACCCTTGCTCTTTCCCAAACTATCCTTCCTTCAGTATTGATCATCTGAGCTAATGGAAACACCATCATTTCAGCTGTGTAGTCTGGAAGCTTAGATAACATCCTCAGCTCCATCTTTGATTTCAGTTTGCATAATCTCTACCTCCAAATTGTATTTATACCACCTTGGTAATAGTAGAGGTAGTGAGATGTAGTGCTAGTCATCAAGATCAATGACTTGTAATTTTGTAATTTTTTTTACCTTGCCTCCTCCCAACCTCAGGTATTTCTTACCATCCCAGCTAGAAAGAATCTTTTTTTTTATTGTACTTTAGGTTCTGGGGTACATATGCAGATCATGCAGGATTGTTGCACAGGTATATACATGGCAATGTGGTTTGCTGCCTCCATCCCCCTGTCACCTATATCTGGCATTTCTCCCATGTTATCCCTTTCCAGCCGTTCCACCCCCATCTCTGCTGTCTCTCCCCTGCCTCCCAAAAAAACCCCAGTGCGTGATGCTCCCTCCCTGTGTCCATGTGTTCTCATTGTTCAACACCCGCCTATGAGTGAGAACACGTGGTATTTGATTTTCTGTTCTTGTGTCAGTTTGCTGAAAATGATGGTTTCCAGATTCATCCATGTCCCTACAAAGCACACGAACTCATCGTTTTTATGGCTGCATAGTATTCCATGGTGCATATGTGCCACATTTTCCTTGTCCAGTCTATCAACGATGGGCATTTGGGTTGGTTCCAGGTCTTTGCTATTGTAAACAGTGCTGGAATGAACATACGTGTGCATGTGTCTTTATAATAGAACGATTTATCGTCCTTTGGATATATACCCAGTAATGGGATTGCTGGGTCAAATGGAATTTCTATTTCTAGGTCCTTGAGGAATTGCCACACTGTCTTCCACAATGGTTAAACTAATTTACACTCCCACCAACAGTGTAAAAGTGTTCCTATTTCTCCACATCCTCTCCAGCATCTGTTGTCTCCAGATTTTTTAATGATCACCGTTCTAGAGAAATGCAAATCAAAACCACATTCAAAGAATATTTTAAAAACTATTTCCAATTATGTTACTCTTCTGCTCAATACCCCAAGGACATCCATTCTCTCACAGAGTAAAAGCCAAAGTCCTAACAAAGACAAAGGAAGCCCATAATTACCTGCTCTACCTCCATCCCTCTCCTGCTTATCTTCTGCACTCATCTCCCACCATGCAACGACTCCCTCTGTAACTTCCTTTCCCACACAGCCTCTCCACAGTTCAGGCAAATGTCAGAAGGCCGTTGAGGGGGCTGGAACACCTTCCCCTAGATGTGCGTGAGATTCAGACTTTCTCATCTCCTTGAGATCTTTACACAAATCCTCCATCACTGAGACTTTTCAGAATGACTCTAGTTTAAATTAAAACTCCCCATTTTCTACATCTTTTTGTTTTCCTTTTCTCCGGTGCACTAATAATCATCTGGCACACTACATATTTATTTATAATGTACTTTCCTGCCATTAGAATGTATATTTCATAATCTCAAAAAGTTTTGAATGTTTGTTTAATGCTTTATCCCCAGGGCTTAGGGAATCTAGATGGAAATCCATTAATACTTGTTGAGTGAATGCATTATGGGAGCAATCTATTTAAACCATAGAAAAAGTGATGCATTATTTTAAACATTAATGCTATCTTTACATAATGTGAGGTATGTGAGATTGGCACTACAATATTCACTTGGCAGTTGAAAAAAAAATGAGTATAAAGAAGATCAATAGTATTTCTTAAATTAGACTTCAGGCTTCTTGAATTCTTTAAATGTGTCAGAGACACTAGATTCCTAATGCTTCTGTAACAAATTACCACATACTCCCTGGCTTGAAACAATACAGGTTTATTATCTTACACTTCTGGAGGTTAGAAGTCCAGAATGGGTCTCACTATGCCTAAAGTGGGTGTCTGCAGGGTTGTGTTTCTTCTGGAGATTCTAGGAGAAAATCTGTGTCTTTGCCTTTTCCAGCTTTTAGAGGCAGGACATTCCTTAGATCATGGCTCCCAGGTCACAACCAGCTCTCTACAATCTGTTTCAAAGATCACACCTCTTCCTGTGACTCTCCGGTCTCTTATTTACATATGTAAAGACCCTTGTGCTTATACTGAACCCACAGGAATATTCCAAGATAATCTCACCAATTCAAGAACCTTAATTTAATCACATCTCCAAAGTCCCTCATCCCAGGTAAGGTAACATATTTACAGTTTGGGGGATCAGGAAGTGAGTATTTTTTAGGACTACTAGTTTGCCTTCTACACAAGAATAGCATATAATATTCTTCTTTTAATTTTTTAATTTCATAGATTTGGAGCCATGTGTGCAGAATATATTACATGGATACTACATATTATATTGTATAGCATTGGGGTTTGAACTTCTAGTGTACCCATCACCTGAATAGTGAACATTTTACTCAAAAGATAACTTTTTCCACCTTCAGGCTGGACGAGGTGGCTCACACCTATAATTCCAGCACTTTGGGAGGCTGAGGTGGTTGGAACACTTGAGGTCAGGGGTTCAAGACCAGTCTGGCCAACATGGTGAAACCTCGTCTCTACTAAAAATACAAAAATTAGCTGGGAGTGGTGGCACAAGCCTGTAATCCAAGTTACTCTGGAGGCTGAGACAGGATAATTGCTTGAACCTGAGAGGCTGGAGTGCAGTGACAGTCATGATTGTAATTTTAATACTCATTGCATGAGTATTGATTTTTCTTATAAAAATTTTTCTTATAAAATTTTAAATTTTGTAACTTTCATAAATGTGTTTCAAAACGTATTAATCTGCATTTAGTACTACAAGGTTATTATTTTCTGTTACTAAGCATGTTTCTCTGAAATGTGTAATACGTACAGTTCCCTGTGTCTTTTTTCCTGGTTTTAACTATTTAAATTACTTATACAAATTGATTATTAATTTGTTTAACCCAGATGCTCTCTTTTACAACATGTTTCTATATATTCATTTAAGTAGGTACTTTAAAGCTTCTAATCACATCAGTCACATCAGTATATTTCATTTTATTCAGTATGTTGTATGATGAGTATTTAAATTTTTTAAAAATCAAGACAATACCTGGAATTCTCCTCATTAAAATTTGGTAACAGATGAGTGCTTACTGGATATCAAAAGCCAATCGATTTTCTAAAGTGACCATGATTATGAGATTTTGGTAAGCAATCAGTTTTATATTATCTATTATATATTTTCTTTCCCAAAATACCCATTGTAGAAATTATATTAGCATATGGTTCACTTATGTTGCATATAAATGGGAAAAGCAGTAAATTAACTCTACTTCAGACACCCTGTAAACAGAAGCACTGTCACCTGTTAGGGAGTGGCCAACTGAGACAACTAGCTTCAAAGTTTGTGCAATTAATGATTAGACTGGCCTGACCTTCACAAATAAAGATGACCTTTGAAGAGTTAAATTATGCCTTTTGAACAGGCAGTTACCCAGGACTTACTGGGTAGTTCCATAAGTATGTGAGGCAAAGTGAAGACCCCAGTAGTAAAGTTGAGGTAGAGTAATACTAAAGTACACTTTACTCTTTGAATGGACCAAACAAGAAGTGTTTCTGTAAGACAAACATCAAGCTACTGATTGAAACTGATTTTGAAAATAATTCATTGAAAAAAATTACAGAAATATAGTGTCTTTTTATGAGAAACAAATTATATGAAACATTCTAAATATATTCCATAAACATTTAGCAACACTTATAAGATACACAGAAAAGCTGACATTTATTTAACGTCTTGTAAGTATTAGACACTGCTCTAAATCTTCTATCTATATTAACTCATCTAATTTATTTTTTATACTAAAGATTTAAAACTGAACTTTCAACCTAAAAATATGATTAGCAATCAAACGTGAAAGAAAAGTATTGCTAAATATTCACAATGCAGACCAATGATACCGTTCACTTCACTTTCACTCCATACCAGTCTCATGATAGTGCTGATAGCCAAGTATTTAAAAGTTGACCTTGACATTAGAAATAAGAAAATAACCTGCAATCTCCTGTAAAATGTTTTGAGCTTATTTGTTGATTGTAACCAATAAAAATAATCAGCTTCAGAATTTAAGTGGGAGACAACTATTTGTTTTGTTATAATCAAGTAGTTGCAATATTTCTTTGCAGCTAAAGTACATGTTTATTAGTTTAAGCACTTAAAATGTGTTTTATGAAACAAGAGGAATTAAAGATTTATTATTTGCTATGTTTTAATATTTTCTTAAACTTACATTCAACTATAGCAGAAGATAATTTATTGCTTGTATGTTTAATATAATTTGTCTACATATTTTTTGCCAGAATTCAGGTCATTTATAATTACAACCTTGAATTTATGAGACATTAATCAAATATTCAGCTTCTTCTGATGGACTGATACAAAAGGTGGCATAATAAAGGAGAGGTATAAAAAGAAGGTTGCCTAGAGATACTCAATTACCAATAGATCACCCCATTAATTTCTGTTCAAGTCTTTGCATGTTTTGTTGAATATCATTAATTGTTTATACATATACGTCTTTACATGCTTAATGAAAAATGATATTTTTTCTTGAAATTGTATTTGAAAATAAATTTGAAGAAAAAAATGTCATTAGCACTTTGTTACATACTTTATTAACATGATACCCAGCAACATAATCTATAAAATAAGATGAGCCACTCTTTAGCTTCTTCTGTATTCTTATAAATATTTTAAATAAACACTCAAAAACTCTCTTAAAAGAAGATGCTGGTTACACCAATATCTATCAATTTTTATTATTATCAAGAGTATTTTAAGATAATACACAAATGCATACTGCAGACTATAATTTCTAGTCTTGCATTCAAACCAAGGAGACATGTGCAACTTCTGAGAGGGGCGTTTAAGAAGGAGGAAAAAGCTGTATCTTCCCATTTCATTTCCCTATTACAGACTGCAAGGTAGTGTGATGAGTTAGTCTTAACCAGCTGGACTGCCAGCCCATTCTACAGATAATCTTCCTCTCTAACACCATTAAGTTTCCCTGCTTGCCTTTTTCCACCTAACATGACTGTCATATAAAAAAGAAACAAATTTATATACCGTTCAAGTCACTGTGTCTTGTGGTCCTTTATGCAAGTAGCTTAGCCTGTGTTCTAAACATAAGGATTTTGGTACAAAGATGCAGGAAAATGCTAGACAAAGACAGAAAACAGCCAGGCATGGTGACTCACACCTGTAATCCCAGCACTTTGGGAGACCAAGGTGGGTGGAATGCTTGAGGTCAGGAGTTTAAGATCAGCCTGACCAACATGGTGAAACCTTATATCTACTAAAATTACAAAAATTAGCTGGGCATGCTGGCATGTGCCTATAATCTCAGCTACTCAGGAGACCACGGCAGGAGAATCGCTTGAACCTGGAAGTTGGAGGTTGCAATAAGCCAAGATGGCACCACTGCACTCAAGCCTGGGTGATGGAGTGAGACTCCATCTCAAAACAAAACAAATACAACTACAACAACAAAAACCCCCAAACAAGGTGTTTCCCTAGTAGAACAGAGAAAAGCCTGGGCAAGGACTCACAGCTGCTGTTGCTGGACTTGATGACCTTTGATAAGTTAGAAAAAATGTTACCAGGGATCCCTGGGAGGTAAACCCAGGGATAGCTTGATTGCTGAACAGAAATAATTGAAAAAACACAAAATATTTTCCACTTAGTAAAGTTCTACCAGAGAAGAACTTAGATTATGTAGGGGTGGCTTGCCTCTAAAAAGGCAGCACGATCAGAAGCCAACCCTCTTCCTCAAGCTTTTGTCCGTCTCTGCAGCTAGACTTTGGGAAGCCAGTCCAGCTGCAAGTATCAAATTAAGGACATTCATTAACCACCACTCAGGTTTACTGCACTATATTGCTTTAGTGCAAGTCCAGTGTAGACAGCTGAACTATACACTGTAAAAGGCTGCCAGTGAAGAGAGCAGGTGAAGACTGAAACATTGCTTCAACTTTATTCAACATGTGATGAAGCTGGCTGTGCCTAAAGAAAGGAGCATCTACTTCTCACAAAAGTACTATCCACTCACTGAGTTAATGCCTGGGGGAGGGAAGTTCATTTTTCTAATCTATCCCTCCAAAGTGGTGTCCCATCTGCAACTCTCATTTTGACGCCCTGCTTTAAAGTAGTTGTCATTATGCTGATAGAGAGAAATGGCAGTGTTTCATGGCCAGTAAACACCAACAAACAAATGAGGTTTTAAAGATTAGCAGATAGACAACAAAACAAACCAACTATGTAAAGATATAATCTTTTGTTAATCATTTTCACACAAAACTTTTAGAAGCAACCAAATTGAAAACCTACTGTATGTTTCGTAGGAAGTGTTATTACGTAAGTAAATGGACCAACAAACTGCAATTACTTGGGTAAATGTTAGGCAGGTTTTAAGGACATCATTTTTCCTTCTCATTTGAATCTCAGATGTGACCAAGAAGTTTCTAAGCAAAGAAAAACGTTCAAGAGAGCAAAACCCAGAACTGCCATTAATATTCATCAAGGAAAATCCAAGGAAAAAAATACCAGGGCAGATACTTTTCACATTCATGTGTTAATTTACTTTAGAACAGAGGATGTTTGTTTCTTCTTCTTCCATTTTTCAAATGAGAGTATTATGGTAGTGATCATGTTCCTATTCTCTATTATATTTTATGTGGGAGAGGATTTGATTTAGTGGGTGGATTAAAAATCTGCTGGATATGATTCTTATAAAAAAATTGTGGAATTTACTTTGGGATAGTGAATCAATAGCCCTGTGTTACCATTATTGCATTAAAAATGCATGTATTTTATTTGTAGGAAGAATGACCTGCCTGGCTACTCAGCAGATACTATGCCCACCTCCTTCAGTAAGTGATCCCTCAATTCCTATTTTGGTTAATGGGATAGAAGCAGAAATTATGTGTGCAAATTATTATTATTATTCTACCTTAAGTTCTGGGGTACACGTGCAGAATGTGCAGGTTTGTTACATGGGTAACACGCCATGGTGGTTTGCTGCATCTGTCCCCCCACCATCATCTACATTAGGTATTTCTCCTAATCTTATCCCTCCCCAATCCTCCCACCTCCTGCTGTATACAAATTCCAGATCATATACTTCAAATAATATGAGTTGCTCTTCCCTTTTTTCTTTTTTCTTTTTCCCACTGCTTAGAACCCCTTTTCACATAATAGGTAAAGGCCTATTGGAATAGAATATGAAAGAAGTATGGTTTCCTAACATCATTAAGCTACTGTAAAAGCCTTGAAATGCCCTGGCATGTTAGGTGAGAGGTAAATACATGTCTATTTTTAAGCAACTGTATATTGGGGTCTTATAGTTAATAGTATTCGCTAGATCAATAACAAACTATGATTCACCAAATCTGAAACCTTTCATGGAGAAAAAATAGACATTTTGAATAACAATGTATTGGTTCTGTTCATTATTTTTGCACTCTGGCTTACTTACTGCAACACAAGATGATTTAGGCCTAAGGCACCTGGCACACAGCATTCACTCAATAAGTGTTTGTTGAGTGAATTCATTTTCAAATTTCCATCATTTATTATTTATCATTTTTTTCTTTCCACAGACAAAAAAAATTTGCCCTGAGAAACTTGTATAATCTCCATAGAGTGGCAGGAATTTTAATATTATTCCTATGCTTTTATCAAAGCACAAACATATGAGCCAAATTGGCCTCATGGAACCAAAATGAAATTAGCTTTTGACGGAGCAATTTCAAAATAAATTACCCCAAACAGATTGTTTTCTCCTTTGTAAATGCAAAGCTCTGTTGTTGAAATAATATGCTTCTGTGCTTTGGTGATGAAATCTATTTGATCTGCCTCTCCTTAAGTTTTAACTATCATTGTGCTTAGAGCTAGGTTTGGGGCTCAGTTTCAATAGCATCTTATTAACTACAGTCATTCATTTTTAGCTTTCTGCATACATTGGTGGGAATGTGTCTTAGGGAAATTAAGGTATACAGGAGCAAGAGAAGGCTGTCCTGGCACGAAGATAGGCTACATCTTACCCAGCTACCACAGAAGGTACAGGTTTCATCACAGGTTCACCAAGCATCCATGATTTGACTTGTATCTTCTTATACATTCTAATTATTTATTACGTGGTTTTATAAGAAATGTAATAGAAATCAATATATAATTGCATACTCATGTTAATATAGTTATACCTTTATCCAAACTAAGATATAAAATATAAATTATACTTTAAGACATTCCAAAAGATTTAATAGAGTGGGTAGAAATTAAATAACTAATAAATGTAGTCTCATAGTCCCCATGCATATTTTTACTTTTTAATTTTTACTAAAATAAAAAATAGTAAAAGTGATATTGATAGAAATATACCTGGTTAGTCCTATCTATTAATTTTTAAATAAATGATATTGGCCAGAAAGAATAAAGTTGACAGGATAAAAAGTAAGGCTGCAATTAAAGGATGCAAACAGATGTAATGTAATAACCACGTGAATAGAGAAGTTTCCACATGTAGGCTGTTATTATGTTCTGGTTGGTCTTTATTTGACTGTTGTCTATATGCGTCATATAGAAGGATATTTTTGTATTATTCATTCTTCTCTCCGTCTTTTACTAAATATAATTTCTACTGCATTCACTTTTCAATTTATAGGCCCTTTTTCTTCTACTGAGTTCAAAATTTTTTTCCTATGAGTATCTTTCCACTCTTGAGTTAATAGGTAAAAGGTGTGAGAGGTCACCTCAATGTCATAATAAAATATCTATTTCAATAACAGGTTGCAGCCATGAGCTCTGAAGGTGTGACTTTGGCATGCCTGTGTTGCAGGGTTCTCCTTTAAGGAGACCATTGCCTCTCAAGATTTCACACTGCCTTTCAGGCCCAGCCCATGTCTTCTGAGGTATCAACTTCACTGGACTTGGCAGGTCTTTTTTATATCTTCCTGGAAATTGTACCCTTTGCATATTTTGAGTTTTGTTTATTAGATTTTAACCACATGTGGCTTCATAATCTGGCAAATGTCTGGAAGGAAAAACATGTCTTATATATGTTGAAGGTTTCTCTTTCTATTCCTTGTCTCCTATGCATCTTAAAACAGTAGGGCAGCACTGAGGCCATTGGTCAATTATGCAGTAGATCTCCCAGAAGCAGCAGATCTCAGTACACATTTTCACGGTGAGCACAGTCTATCACTTGTGCCACACAGATCTACTTTCTAAGCAGTGTTAGAGAATAACTCCCCCATAGCTGCTGGGGACTTCTCTTTCTGCAAGAAAATTTAGAAGAGGGAGGTTAGTAGAATGAACTATAGGCTCCATCTCTGCAGATGGTTTCCAGCTTGCAACTGGTATTCATCCTCTTTCTGTCTCCTATACTATCCCTTCTAAATTCTTCTTGCCCTTAGCTTTCACTTTGGTAGTTTTCAGTGAATTATCCATTAGTGTGACACAAGCCACTGTTATTGTGGGATCTGAGTCAATGGAAGCCACACTCTTTTCAGGAAGGGGTTACTGCTTATATCCATTACCACAATAATGGATCAATGAAGAACCAGGAGGGACCAGTAGTGACATGGTTCCACAAATACTCCTCTCTGCTCCCATTTTGTAAAAGCAAACCAACTACCACCCATTGACCAGAGTCAACTATCCGTGACTGAATGGTAATTTCTATTCAAGCTGGCTACTTCTAGTCTACAAGAATTCAACAGTGTTTCACAAACATTTATAGTTTGGATTTCATAGAGACTACTGTTACGTTCCTGGTGAAGTTTTCCCTTTGACAGCCAGGAGCTTCAATCCTAGCATTGCAGAGGCAATGTAAAATGCCACTGAAAAAGTGAGATACCCAGTGACTCCTGCTTTGAGCTTTTGGATGTCAGGCCCAGATGTTCTTTCTCCTAGGAAAACAATATAAAGTCTCTGATTTTAATGCGTATACGGCATCAGGAAAAAAACCTATGGAATTTAAAATCACACAGTCTTTCTTGCTTCCTCAGCTACTTGACATGGCTGAAACTTAAACTTTATTGTATTTTTAATTTTTCCCTGATTTGTTTCAGTGAATTGCTGCTACCTTCTATACTGTATTTGGAAACAGAAACTTCTCCAGCCATATTCAGTCATGTAACAATTAGAATCTGAAAAAAAAATTATAAATCTTTGGAGAGAGGTTACAATGGAAAGAGTTGACGTTGATATTATACTTTTTATTTAAATATATTTGCATTGTTTGGAAGTTTTACATTTCTCATGCATTTACACATTTTGAAAATTTAAAACAAATTAGCAATTTACAAAACAGTTTTTTTTTTCTGTATTTATTTATTTATTTTTAGAGGAACAGCAGTTATCTCAATGTTCAGGATATTTCCCTCGCGCATCTTCTAGTGATGATGCTAAGTCAGACATATAGAAATAGCTTTAAACATTCCATTAAAAAGTGAATTTGGCTATATAACTTTAGGGATGTAGAACATTAACTATATGTGAAAGCACCGATGAGAGAAAGAACTTAACCACTTTTCAAGAAATGTAAAAACAAATGCTTTTGTGAATGAATGAAACAAGAAAGCAAAAAAAAAAAAAAAAAAATGACCTAAGATTGTAAATGTGAGTCATTGTTAGTTCACATAAGATATTTTATTCAATAATAATAATTTTGACACTTCTCCTATGTGTTGGAAGTTATTGCAGAATTGTGATAGTAAAGGAAGAAACAAAATTTTTTAATGTTCACTGTGTTTGACACTTGAAGTGTTACAAAGCTTTCACTGGAAGCTACATCCCTTGCACGTGACTAGCATTTGTGGCAAACTGAATATTTCTAACAACACTGTCCCACTCACCCTTTGCAAAAATATCTATGTCCTAATCCCCAGAATCTGTAAATATGTTATCTTACATGGAAAAGAAACTTTACAGATCACCAAATTAAATTTTTTGAGGCTGGGTGCATTGGCTCATGCCTGTAATCTCAATAATTTGAAAGGCTGAGGCAGGAAGATTGCTTGAGGCCAGGAGCTCAGACCAGCCTGGGTTACATAGGGAGGTCCCATCTCCACAAAAAATACAAAATTAGATAGTGTGGCGGTGCATGTCCATAGTCCTAGCTACTCAGTGGCTTATGCGAGAGGATTGCTTGAGCCCAGGATTTTGAGGCCACAGTGAGCCATGATCAAACCACAGTGAGCCATGATCAAACCACTGTGCTCCAGATTTTATCCTAGATTTTCCAGACTGGCCCAAAGTAATCATAAAATTCCTTGTAAGTTGGAGACAAAAACATAAAGATTAGAGAAAAAACAGATGACAAAGTAAGCAAAGTTGGAGTGATACAATTTGAATTCAGGAAGGAATACGCAACGAGCCAATGAATGCTGGTGGCCTCCAGAAAGTGGAAAATGCAAGGAAATTCTAATTCTCTGCTAGAGCCTTCAACAAGAACCCATGTCTCCTAACACCTTGATTTTAGTTCAGTGAGGCTGGTTTTGAATATCTGACCTCCACAACTGTCATAAATGTGCATTTGTTATTTTTGCTGCTTTAAGCCACAAAACTTTTGGCGATCTGCTTTAGCTTATTTATTTTGAAGGGCATATTACCTTGCTTAATCTTACCATTTTGGAGGCATGTTACCCTCTCTGAGTGGGGAATGGTGAAGTAGGGAAGGGACGAAGTAGCCGAGCCTAATTCTTCAAAGGAGGGTAATGGCTGCCCTGTGCTTTTCGAAATACTGATTTTGGACAAGAAGAAACATATAGTGGGTCTATTTCTATGGTTATTGCTTTGCCATATTTTTTTCATCATTGATCAGTTTCCCTGGTTTTCTATACTGAAACTTTGCCTGCCTTTTAGGCATTCTGACTATTGCATTAGAAATATATGGAGGGACAATCACCCATCAATACATTCCATAATTCTTAACATAAAAATTGTCAGAGTAATATCTTTGATGTGTTTAAGTTATTTACCCACATTTAATAACACCAGAGAATTAGAAAACTTAATGAAAAACAAACAAAATATTAACTACATTTACAAGATTTCAATAGAGTGATACATGTGCAAAAGTTCTCCTTTTCTCTAATAATCAGTGATATATAGCTTTTTTGCACATGATTTTTGGCCCTATGTATGGCTTCTTTTGGGACATGTCTGTTCACATCCTTTGCCCACTTTTTAATGTTATTTTCTTTTTGTAAATTTGTATAAGCTCCTTGTAGATGCTAGGAAATTGTGGAAAACAGTGTGGCAATTCCTCAAAGACCTAAAGACAGAAATACCATTTGACCCAGAAATCCCATTACTGCATATATTCCAAAGAAATAGAAATCATTCTACTATAAAGACACATGCACACATATGTTCATTGCAGCACTATTTAAAATAGCAAAGATGAGGAATCAACCTAAATGCCAATCAATGATAGACTGGATAAATAAAATGTGGAGTATATATACCATGGCATGCTATACAGTCATAAAAAAGAACAAGATCATGTTCTTTGCAGGGACATGGATGGAGCTGGAGGCCATTATCCCTAATTAACATAGAAAAAGGAAACCAAATACTGCATGTTCTCACTTATAAGTGGTTGCTAAATGATAAGAACACATGGACACACAGAGGGGAACAACATACAGTGGAGCCTTTTGGACAGTGGAAGGTGGAGTGTGGGAGGAGAAAGAGGATCAGGAAAAATAACTAATAACTAATACCAGGCTTGGGACCTATGTGATGAAATAATCTGTATGACAAATCCCTATGACACAAGTTTACCAATGTAACAAACCTGCATTTGTACCCCTGAACTTGAAATAAATGTTGGGTGAGGGGTGGCAAGCTAGAGAACTAGGGGAGGGAGGGATGGCATTCAGAGAAATACCTAATGTAGATGACGGGTTAATGGATGCAGCAAACCACCATGGGCCAACCTGCCCCACAGATTCAGGCAACTGAAACAAAACAAGAGTCCTAAAATATGCATCCTCACTAAAAACAAAACAAAACAAAACAAAAATACTAAAAAAGCACTTACCTTTGAAAAGAAAAACAGGCTGGGCACAATGGCTCATGCCTGTTATCCCAGCACTTTGGGAGGCTGAGGCTGCCAGATCACCTGAGGTCAGGAGTTCAAGATCAGCCTAGCCAACATGGCGAAATCCTGTGTCTACTAAAACTCAAAAAAAAAAAAAAAAAAAAAAAAACCTAGCTAGACATGATGATGCATGCCTGTAATCCCAGCTACTCGAGAGGATGAGGCAGGAGAATCTGTGGAACCTGGGAGGTGGAGGTTGCAGTGAACCAAGATTGCACCACTGCACTTCAGCCTGAGTGAGACTCTGTCTCAAAAAAAAAAAAAAAAAAAAAAAAGATTTAAGCAGAAAATTCAGAACATATACATATGCCCAGTACTTAAATTTATTCTATCGCATCCATTAAACAAAGCAAACAAACAAAGAGTCTGCTCAATTTAGAATTGAATGGCTGGTTGCATTATTTATTATGAAGGTCTTTCACCCTGGTATTTCAGGAGCTAAAGATGGTGGTGAGATTTGATCCCAGATCTTTGAAACAGGGCCTGAGAAGACACTAGCATCCTGAAGGTATATTTGTTCCTAATACAGTCTGTTCACCTCTGTAGATTTTAACATGAGGATGCATTAAGGTCAAGGGCAAACGATAACTTTGGAAAGAAGCTGGAGCCCTGACAATCTTCTTGGTGTGTCTTAGATTTTAGAGTCTTTTTTTTTCTTTTTCCTTTTCTTCAAGCAGATGATCATCATAACTGAAATATGTAGTGTGGTGGTATAAATTTTGTACTAATTATAAACATTATAAGTAGTTTCAATTACAGTTTTGATTATGTATATAATTATAAATTGATTCGTTTATTGTTAAAACTTGGTCTCTATCTTAAAATCCACTTATATTTTTATTAATAGCAGTTCACCTAGCATGATACTCAACCCATACCTTAAAAGGAAACCTTAAAAAGCAAAATACAGTTTGGTATATTTATTATACATATTGAATGATAATCATAAAACAGACTTATTTGTTAGGTAATGTATTATATAACAACATTTAAGAAATTCTTTTTTTGTACTCAAATGCTATGTAATATATACATTTCTATAAAATTACTTAAAATAAAGACAGGACATAGTCACATGTTCCTTTTATTTTAAAACATGAAGCATGAATTGTAATATCTAAAAATGGCAAATATTGGAGCTGTAGATGGCAGTATTGTGGCATCTTTTATGAATATGCCATAAAACTATTGCTTGTCTTTATCCTTCACCCAAAAACCTTCATTACTTTGTACTGTTTTAGAGGTCAATTTATGAAGATATGAAATGTCAATTTGAATACTTTTTGTTTAAAGTGGGCAACTTGGATTTGCATTTTCTCTCTGTTTGAAAGACTTTAGTTGGAGAACAAAAAGAGTGATGAACAAAAGCTATTTTTCATCTACTTCGAATAGCAAAGCTAAAAGGCCAGAAAGTTGTGAAACTGGCTCTGTGAATTGCTATGGACTCATCCATTCCTTCTTTCTTGAGTTTATGAAGTTCTCAAGGGGCTTTCAGAGTTATATTTTATAAAACCTATTCAGCCTTTAAAATTTCTTTGATATCAACATATCCTTTGATGCTGAGGTTACATGAGACTTACCTATTTTCACATAACTTGTTCTCATTCATCCTGTAGGTATTTTTAATGGACGTTTTTTAGTGAATAGTTCTTATAAGGGAAAGAAAATAAACTTCATCTTGTGAATAGCACTAAGGAGATGACCACAATCAATGCATAAGGAAAGCTCTAACAATGAGGCTGTGATTAAGTAAATTGTAAATTTGAAAAATGGGAATACAAAGGAAAATGAGTACTATGTCATCCAGTTAAAATTTTTCTCTAAAACTTCTGAGTGTTAAGTGGAACTACAGGGCTAAACCCACTACACTTAAGCTTTTGCTGTACCCCGAGTAGTGTTTGATATCAAGGCAAGGAAAGAGATTTTCTTGCTGCTTCCAGTTTGTTTAGTTGTATTGAATCTTTCTTCCAAGTATTATTAGTCCTCAGATTTAAAAAAAACCCTTGAAAGTTATACTTTGCCTCCTTTCTTTCTATAAAAAGATCAAATATCAATTGAATTTAATAGCCGAAGTAAGTAAAAAGGTACCAATTTAATCTCATCAAAATTTTATGAGCACTTTTAGCAATAAGACTGCAATTTTAAGGTGTCACATTTAAGTGATGTGTTATCAATGCTCCTTTTTGAATCTTCAACATAATATGGCAGAATTCTGTAATGCACTATAAATAGCAACTAATGTGGGAGCAAGCTGAGCTGTTCTGTATACTTTCTAACATAATCAAGATACTGTAGAGAGTTTTTCTTTTAAAATACCTAAATTTGACCAGATAACATAAAATGATCAGAATCAAAATCCTCTTTGTGATATGACAATTGCTTTCATTTTTCTTCTCTCCAATTTCAATACACTAACCTCAGCAAGTAACAATGACACTTCATTTTTCTCAGTGTTAATTTGAAAAAAATTTGTGACTTTCAATACATCTTTATCCATTCTACATAATTTTATTCTAGAAACCACCCTTTCAGATTTGTCACAGTTATTGCATTTCCAATTGCCTTTTGTGAACAACTAGATACAGTTTGATCAATTCAAAGAGCCTCAAGTCAAATAACAAATAAATGGCAGAGACTACAAAGGATACTTTCTGAGAATCTAACAGGCACTTTCTGCTACTTTGGACAGCTTGCAATTATGAAAATGAGTTAGCATGTTAAAATTATTCCCTTTAGAGGCATGAAGTTTATTGGAAAACCTTTAATGTTTAAAAAGATAAATATATAAAGAGGTCATTTACAGTTTTCAGAATGTTAGCATATGAAGTAGAAATGACACCTAATAAATAGAAAAATATACTTCCTATTTATTTGTGTTCATAAAGAATTCCATGTCTATTGTTTAAAAATAAACTACTATATGGTAACAATTTATAAAAACTATAAGCAGCTTTTGAAATTAATAAGAATATCTTTCAAATTACTAAAAACAGAATAACTAATGTGTATGAAAATAGTTTGTATTTTTAAAAATGAAATTGCTGAATATGGCATTAAAAAGTCAGTAAATTTTAAAGTAAAGAAATTACTCTTTACATCTCTCAGTCAATGAAACATGATATCATGTATATAACTACATATTTAGTTAAATCTTTCTACTTTCCTTAGCTAGTCCAGATCACAAAATCTATAAAACAGTCATATGACACAATGACAATATAATAGATAATATTTTGCATGACAGATTATTGTCATGCAATAATTTGTCTTCGGTTCTGAAATCAATACAAATTAAATACACCTGTTCTCACTTTGACTTAGCAATAGAAACAGAGCAAACTCTGGGAATTGAGGCTGGCGTAAATTAGTAGGCTCAGCATTTACTTTCAATTTTTAGATAATTCTTTTGTCAGATCAGTTTTCAAATATGTTACTTGAGGAGCAATTCAATTCTTAATAAACCCAAAAGTTTGCAGTGATACAATAAACTTCCTACATATGAATAAGTTGTGTAACCATCTATACAATATATTTTCTAGGGATTGATTATTTTTAAGTATGTCATCAACTAACAATTTATATAATATGGTTATAGAGACCAGATCCCAGAATTAATAAAGAAAATTAAGTATCCTTGTAGCAAATCATATCACCTTGCAGCAAATCATATTACCTTTTTTAGTTTTACAGCCTTATAGTTTAATTGAGACTACCTTGATTTAATGATTATTGAGAGTCTCTTTTAGTTCCACTAATAAACAGCCATTAAAATTGCCCTAGCAGTTCTTTGACTTAAATGAATAATTCCAATTTATCTTTGGATCTTTTCCATTACAAGCTACATTTGCTTTTAGAATAATATATTTTTCTTTTTTTTCTTAGTACCTGTAGCTTTCATTTAGTTTCAATCATTCAATTTGAAAATACTTTTTATTAATCATTTATTATACAATAATAGCTCTGTCAAGCCTTAAGTGAGACTTGGTTCTACTGGATCCTGAGTCAATAAAGGTTTTTAAGAATAAATGATCTCGGCCGGGCGCGGTGGCTCAAGCCTGTAATCCCAGCACTTTGGGAGGCCGAGGCGGGTGGATCACGAGGTCAAGAGATCGAGACTATCCTGGTCAAAATGGTGAAACCCCGTCTCTACTAAAGATACAAAAAATTAGCTGGGCATGGTGGCGCGTGCCTGTAGTCCCAGCTACTCAGGAGGCTGAGGCAGGAGAATTGCCTGAACCCAGGAGGTGGAGGTTGCGGTGAGCCAAGATCGCGCCATTGCACTCCAGCCTGGGTAACAAGAGCGAAACTCCGTCTCAAAAAAAAAAAAAAAAAAAGAATAAATGATCTCTGAGAGTGAATATCCCAGATTTTCCATCAGCAAATCCCAGTTTAGTTATTGTTTAGAGACAATTTCCAGGCTGCAATATAAGAAGTAGGAATCCAGGCCAAGCAAAAGATCTCACTGAGTTTAGCTGGAACTGAGTTGGGAATCCAGAGAGACCAAGACAGAGTTTCCAGGGCAGACTACCAGAGAGAAGAGTACTTTATAGAGAGAAAATTATGGAAAGAACTGCCCCAAGAAATTACAGGTAAAAGTTACTCGAGTCAATACAAGGAGCAGTGCCTATTCTTAAAAGCTAGAGAGGAAACCTGATACAGGTTGAATATCCCTCAGTCGAAATGCTTTGGACCAAAAATGTTTCTAATTTCAGAAACATTTGTTTCTGTTAGTTTTAGATTTGGGATGCTCAACCGGTCATTCATGAGCCATGAGAGTGTATATTGAAAAGTTTTTTTTGACGTTATTGAAATATGATAATTATTCAAATAGACCATGGAATAAATGTATTCTGGTCCTGCTTAACAAACTTAAAAACTAATATGGTGAGTAATTATATCCCAGAACAAACCTAAATTTTTTAATATAGGAATTCAAAGTATCCAGGACCCCAAAAATGTCAATTCTTAATATATGTCATTTAGTCAAAATTTACCAGTAAGGTAAAGAAGGAAAATATGTTTTATAATACTGAAAAAATCAATAAATTATGACCCAGAAATGATGGAGATGTTAAGAGCAAAATTATTAAAATAGTCATCATTATATCTCCAAGAAGCCAGAAAAAAAGATTGCCCATGGTTAAGCAGACCATAGATATTCAAAAAGTCCCAAATCAAACATCTGTAAATAAAAGCTTTACTATCTAAGGTAAACAATGAACTAATGTGAAAAACAAAAGCTTAAACATTGAAGGAGGAAGCATTCATTGATCTGGACATAAATAGAAACTATGATAAAAATCAGAGACAGAGAAAAAGATTGGAATAAGGTAAAAAGCATCAGTGAGATATAGAATAACTTTAGTTTGTTGGCTTGATTTGTATGTAATTGAAGCTCCTGGGGAGAGGAAGAGAAACAGGACCAAACATACACACAAAATTGAAGAAATAATAGCTAAAAGTTTTCCAAGTTGTTAAAACACTGAACTCCAAAATCAAGGAAGGTTAAGATACTGAAGCACAACAAAATGAAGAAAATTAGACCAAAGCCTATCATACTCAAAGTGCTTAAAATGGGTTTGTCATTCATTTTAAGGAAATCTTTTTAAAACCTTAAACATCTTTACAAAATATTTAAGAAAATCTTAAAAGCAGCCAGAAAAACATACATATTATAAACAAAGTATCTTTTTAAAAAACCCCATTTCTTATCAGAAACAATACAAACATCTTCAGATAATAAAACAAAAAGTTTAAAGTACTGAAAAACAGTAACTGTTCACCTAAAATTATTTACCCAGTAGAAGTGTATCTTAAAATGTAGATGAAATAAAGACATTCCCAACAAAGGATTATTGACAGAATTTATAGCCAATAGAAGGAAGTGTTTGAAAAAGAAGCAAAATAATATTGGATAGAAATCTGGATCAACACAAGAAAATAAAAAAGCATAAATGATAATTACATAGTGTAAAATAATTTTCTTATTTAAAATATGTTTGAAGGTAATAGCTATTTAAAAATAATTGTAAAGTATTGTGAACCGTATAGACACACGTACATGGAAACAACAGCACAAAAGTCAGGGGATTATAAACAAAAACATATCTTTGTAAGGTTCTTCATGCATAATGGTATAATATTATTGAATGTAGATTATCAAAAGGTAAAGATATATATTATAAATCATAAAGCAACTACTAAGATAATAAACATACGTATACACATACACATCCTAGCTAATACGTCAAAAAGGGAGATAAAATAGAATCGCAAAAAATCATTGGGGCTACCCTGGGCACAATTCTTTTGGTAGCTCTTCTCTGCAAGGAGCAGTTAACAAAAAACATCATTGATTTACACATATAAGGCACTAAAGATAAAAAAAAAAAAAAAACAGGAAAGAGGATACAAATAACACGTGGGACAAATAGAAAAATAGCAAGACAGTAAATTTATTTACACTTGAAGATGTCAATAATCACATTAGATTAAATGGCTTCAATGCCCATTAAAATGCAGATTGTCAATGGGATGAAAAGGACAAGGCCTATCTACCTGCTGTTACAAGAAACTCACTTTAAGTATGATGGTGCTAAAAGGTTAAAAGGATGCAAAAGTTATTCCATGCTAACAACAATCAAAAGAAACCTGGAATGGCTATATTACTATAAGACAAAGTAGATTTCAAATAAAGAATATTCCTAGAGGGTCATTTTAAAGTAATAAAGTTATCAAGAAGAACATATGAACAGCTAAATGTTTATAAATATAATAACTAAACTTCAAAGTATATGAGATAAAATTGATGGAACTGCAAGGAAAAATAGAAAAATCCAAAATCTTGCTCAGAGATTTCAAGTCTCCTCTCTAATTAAGAGAAAGAGTAGATAGAAAATTAGAAGACTTGAAGGATGCTATCAACTGATTTGTCCTTGTTGACATTTATAGAACACTGACGTCTAACAATAGCAAAGCAAACATCAAATCATCTTTATCCCCAAAAGAGACTGGGAAAATTAGAGTGTTGTATTGTTGTATGGCAACATTTGCCTGGAAGTTATCATTCCAAATTCTCTTCAAGTAATCTGATTTGCATTTGCTTTCGTCAGATGCGACATATCTTTCATTACATCACCTGCTGATGTGGCATTTCAGTAGTAGCTATTATGGTTCCATGCTGCGTCACAGCCTCTTAGTCTAGCTCCTTCTTGCTGAATTATTGGTCATCTTCCAAAAATGAAAGTAACCAGTGTTAAGGAGGGTACTAAGCTAGGATCCAAAATCAGAACTCCTGATGTGTTATGAGACACCATCTAAATTAGGACCAACAAAAAGCCGTATGAGAAACTCTGCCAATGTAGCTCTTTATCATATACCTTCTTACCTTACTTGCAACGGTCAAAGCAAAATTGCCTGGAAGTTTATAACTAGTATGTTCAGAAGTGGCTGGCTATGAAGAACATCTCTCTTATAATTTTAAAGAATATTTTCCCAATTAGCGAAATTGCTATCATGATCAGCACAAAATTTGTATGACAAAATTAATAATAAATTTAGATTTTTAAATTTCAAAATCAAGCACTTCAATCATTATTTGTTAGACACAAAGTATGTGCAAACTAATATTGGGCACATTTCGATTCATCAAATGTTTCCATAAATAATTTAAAATCTACATGAGGTAAAACATAGATACATATTTGAGATATTCAGAAACAAGAATATCTGAATTTCTCACTTATATACATACTCCTCTTATTAACATCTTGTAAACAAGGAAGCAGAGATGATCATCACAACACAATTAAATAATTGGCCCACAGCCCCACAGTGAGCTCTTGGCTCTGGTTTCGGTTTAAACCCAGGTGTCTGTGCTCTAAGTTTACGGTCTTGACCGATACACTATGCTGCCTTTCAAACTAATTAGAACTTTTTTATTTGACAAATATAATTAAAATTTTCTAAAAAATATTATTACCTATTATTTTTTCATATAGATCATTTGACATAGTGATTTTACTCCTGGAAGTGCTAAAGTTAAGAAACCACTAAGATTAAAAACAGCTTTATTCTGAGACATCTACCTTTTTCTTTTCAACCAAAGTCCTGTATTGAAGGTTACAGGAGAATATAGAGTTCTGAATCACACTGAAAGCTTTCATAAGCCAGTGGTTAAAATGACAGACAGAGGTTCCACACAACCATTCACTCACGAGAGAAAAAAATGGCCCTGATTGGATTAGAAGTAGAAAGACTAATGCATTTTTGTCCTTAAGGGTTAGAAGACAAATGGATCTTTCAGCTCTGCAAGTGAGTACAACAAGCAATCCAAAAGCATTATTTGTGCAAGGTAGTTGGTAGAATCTGTTCCATTTGTCACTAGAACTAGTGGTCAAGGCTCAGAAAAATTTGAATTATGGCTCAGGCCAGGATTGGTGGCCTCATGTTCAGAGCAACACCTCGGGTTTAAAGGTGATTCACATTCTCAAAAGCACTCTGGAGCATCATCTACCCCAAATGATTAATTCTTCAAGTTTCAGTGTGGTTTGAAAAGAAGAGTTAGGCTTGATTAACCTGAAAAAATGGGGAAGAAAATAAATTCTCTAAATTATTTCCCCCAAAGCAGATGATAAACTATACTATTGCTGATAAAAGTCATCAACTGCTGTCAAAGTTCATTTTATGTATACTTTATGTATTAATCTGGAAGGTAAGGAATGTCTTTTTCTCTGAGTGTTCCTCAGTTGCTATGTCATTTCTCTTAAGATATTTTTGAAACCTAAAAAGAAAAAGAAGAAAGAAAACAATAAAATGATGCAAATATACACTTTCTACAGCCATTAAGCTGTATCAGCAACTGGGAAAGATGGCTTCAAAAGCATGGTGTTTCTAACATTAATATAAAATGCAAGATATGGTATATATGTTTTCATGACACATTAGCAACATGAAAGCCTGGAGACACAGACTAGGTTTTATCTTATCAGTCTTTCAGTATCAGTAGTAATTAACACCTAGGTGATACTTTGGAGAGCTGATATTTATCACACAAGCATTGAGTGTGTTTTTATGAATCATTCTAAATATAAATAGTACCCACCAATATATGTAAAATGACTTCAGTATTTAAACTATTTTTTCAAATCTAATGTTTTGTTTATCTAAGTGATGAGGCCAGTAAGGTAAATTCATTGTTAGGGAACAAATGTAAGCCAGAATAACATGCGATAAGCACAGTTTAAGGCACTGGGAATACACTACTGCTGATCTCACATGTTTTCCATTTAAATGGGAGACATAGATGATAATTAATGTATCAGCCTGTGTGCACTGCCATGAGGCAGACTCCCATAGGTAGGGTGTTGAAGGAGTTTAGAACATGCCACCCACTGTCTTAAAAAACCTGAATTATTTTCTCCTGTTAATATGATTTATGGCAGTTTAATTCTTAGGCCCAGCCGGAGATGCCAGCAGGGTAGTGGAGAAATGTTTCCCCCATGACAATGTTGAAGGAAGGTCTCCCTGAGGAGGTGAGTGTGGATCTGTGCTCAGAAGCAGTGTTCTCACAAAAGACTGTGTAGAAAGCATTGCAAAGAGCATCAAGGACCTGAAGGTCAGGGAGGCCCAGGTTTTGGAGGAAGAATTAGAAGACGTTCATCACAAAGCTGAGTAAAGCACAGTGGGCCTCAGGGCTGGGAGCAGTAGGAAAGTAAACCAACAAAACTAGAGAGGGAGATGGGGGCCACTTAATAAGAGATTGTGACGGGCACAGTATTTCTACATCATGAAATGCTTTAAACAGCTGAAATTATCCATAAAGTATGAGTTAGTATCTTCTGGCCTTGACTGACCACATGCTAGTCTCTAGAACTGCCTGGAGCATTATGGGTATCCATGAAAAACACTATGGAATTTATAAACTATGTATAAGTGATACCTGGTTACCAGAGTGTCACTCATTATGTTGGGGCATAATATACCAGCTTTTCATTATTATTTAGTAATAGTAATTGGATTTATAATTTGTACCTGGTTTTATTGGGCCCTTGAGGGTTTTGATGTTTAAGGCAGTTCAGGTAGCTGGAATGTGACTATGTGCCCAGTGCAATAGACTCCCACCAGGCGCTAACTATCTTCTGAAACTACAAAGTTAATTGCACATAACATATAGATACAAAAAAGAGGCTAGTTGGGCAATATTATTTTGTTAATATTGAAATTTATTCTGGTGCATCTAAATGGATTATGTGTGCAATTAGAACATTTCACAATTACAACCCTTAGGGACATATTTTAATTTTTTATTCTTAGATATGTTTTTAAAAATTCCATTCTCATAAGCTTTTCTTATTACATTAAATAGAAAGAAAAATGTGTCCGTCTAATATAAAAACACAGAAAAAAAGAAAAATTATTGTCTGCTGATAAAATATTTTACATAAATTTAATTAAATATTTCAAAAGCTTGTGAAAGGGTTGGGTTAACTATGGACTATAAAATACTTCATGCATGAATGTAAGAACAAAGAGGCATAAATTATGAAACTATTTTAGTTTTATGTAAGGAAAAAGAAAACAAAACATAAATTTATGTTTAATATAAATATTCATTAACATAACTATTAAATATTTTTTCAAAGTATTTTTTTCTTTAAATTGTTGTGTTTCATGTTTTATCAGCTTATATTTTTTCATTCCCAGTATGTTCATTTGGGTGGGATTTACATTATTGATGCTAACCCAAAATGGCCATTTTTGGCTTATTCAAAAGTGAAAATAAACTTGCAGCTTTTATTTTACAGCAGGGTTCAATATCAGAAACCTAATTTTTTGTCTCACTTGTACCAACTTCTATTACTTGTACTATAAAAAAGAAGTACTTTGTGCCTTTGAATTGAGTAGTGAAAAATAGTGAACTAAAATTTAATGAAGACCAGCTCACAAACCTCATTTTATACATCATCTATTCTCCCCTGTGGATCCTTCAAACCATTCCAATATATTTTACTCTTTTCTTTTTAAAAGATTAAGTTGTCAGTGGCTTTATTTAATATGATCTTACAAACACCTATAGTATTATCAATAATTATTGAAAGGCTACTTAATCTCCAAGGTCTTACTAATGATCTGAACATTTGTGAATTCTCTTCAGTGAGTTCATGGAACCAAGTAAAATAGTCCTTCTGATGACAATAATTCAAAAATATGTATATTTCTTAAACATTTTCTCAAATAAAGAAGACTTTGATGACTATAAAATTTTTAAATGTCCTCCTTCTTAAGAACTGAGGGATAAAAAAAATAAACACGCACATGCACACAAACACACATGCACGAGTCATGAGCATAATTCTCAAAATAAAACCTTATATTTAGTATCAGACTTTCAAGTAAATAAATTGTATAAGAGAACTGACCACTGCAAATTATACCTAGCTAATTAAGACACAATTTTAGTACTTGTTGCCAAATATACATCAACTAAACTACAAACTAAATATCAAATTAAAATGTTAATACAGAATGACAAAATGTTTAGAAGCTACCACAATTTCTTGCAATTATCTTTGTGTTCTTATCTATTTATTGGAAGAAACTAGAAGTACTTTAGTATCCTATTTAGATAAGATGGCCATATAAATTATCAACAATACCAAAATGTTTTCCATTTGTGTCTTCTTTTGGGCAAAACCTATTTAAATTTTTTGC
This sequence comes from Saguinus oedipus, assembly GCA_031835075.1. Taxonomy (NCBI): domain Eukaryota; kingdom Metazoa; phylum Chordata; class Mammalia; order Primates; family Cebidae; genus Saguinus; species Saguinus oedipus. Next base: position 49,721,401 of record CM063186.1, on the reverse strand, counting down.
CCATCTTTTGATTAGATTATTGTATTTTTTCTAATATAGTTGTTTGAGCTCCTTACATATTTTGGTTATTAAGCCCTTATCAGATGGGTAGTTTGCAAATGTTTTCTCCCATTCTGTGAGTTGTCTCTTCTCTTTGTTGATTGTGTATCCTTTCCTCAGCAGAAAATTTAAACTTGATGTGATCCTGTTTGTCCATTTTTGCTTTGGTTGCCTGTGCTTTTGTGTAATTGCTAAAAAAAAATTTTTGCCTATACCAATGTTCTGGAGATTTTCCCCAAAGTTTTCTTGTAGTATTTTCATAATTTGAGGTATTAGATTTAAATCTTTAATCCACTTTCATTGAATTTTTGTATATAGTGAAAGATAGAGGTCTAGTTTCATTCGTCTGCTTATGGGTATTCTGTTTTCACAGCACCATTTATTGAAAGAGACTATATTTTCTGCAGTGTATATTTTTGGGAACTTTGTTGAAAATGAGTTTACTCTATGTGTCTGGATTTGTTTCTTGTTTTTTTTTTTCCATTGGTCCCTTTTTCTGTCTCTATGCCAGTACTATACTGTTTTGGTTACTACAGCTCTGTAGTATAATTTGAAGTCGAGTAATATAATTTCACTCATTTTGTTTAGTTTGCTTAGGATAGTTTGGGTTATTTTTGGTCTTTTGTGGTTCCAAATAAATTTAGAATTGTTTTTCCTATTTATGTGAAGAATGCCATTGGTAGTTTCTAGGAATTGCATTGAATCTCTAGATTGGGTAATATGGACATTTTAATGGTATTGATTCTTCCAATCCATAAACATGGAATATTTATCGTATTTTTGATGTTCTCTTCAATTTCTTTCATGAGTATTTTATAGTTTTTATTATAGAGATTTTTCACTTCTTGGGTTAAGTCTAGGTATTTATGTGTGGCTATTGTAAATGGAATTGCTTTTTTTGATTTCTTTTTCATATTGTTCACTGTTGGCATATATAAATGCTACTGATGTTTGTATGTTGAATGTGTACTCTTCAACTTTACTGAATTTGATTATCAATTTTAATAGTTTTCTTGTGGAGTCTTTAGGTTTTTCCAAATATAAAATCATGTCATCAGCCAACAGGGATAATTTTACTTCCTCCTTTCCAGTTTGGATCCCCTTTATATCTTTCTCTTGTCTGATTGCTTTAGCTTTGACTTCCAGTATTATGTTGAATAACATTGGTGAATGTGGGCATCCTTGTCATGCCTAGTCATGTTTCACATTTTAGAGGAAAGGATTTCAGCTTTCCCTCTTGTAGTAAGATAATAGCTGTGAGCGGGTTGTATATGGCTTTTATTATGTTGAGGTATGTTCCTTCTATCTGCAGTTTTTTTGAGGGTTTTTATTATGAAGTGATGTTTAATTTTGTCATATTCATTTTCAGCATTAATTGAAATGATTATATGGTTTTATATTTCATTCCATCCATATGATGTATCACATTGATTGATTTGAATATGTGGAACCATCCCTACATCTTAGGGAAAAATCCCACTTGGTCATGATGAATGATCTTTCTAATGTATCATTGAGTTCAATTTGCTAGTATTTTGTTGAGCATTTGTACCAATATTCATCAGAGATTATTGGCCTACAGTTTTCTGTTTTTGATGTGTCTTTGTCTAGATTTGGTGTCAGGGTAATATTGGCCTTGTAGAATGAGTTTGGAAGGAGTCCTTCCTCCTCTATTGTTTGAAATAATTTAAGTAGGATTGACATAAGTTCTTCTATAAATGTTTGGTAGAATTCAGCAATGAAGAAACTGTATCCCAGCCTTTTCTTTACTGGAATAATTATTAAGGCTTCAGTTTTGTTACTTGTTTTTGGTCTGTTCAGGTTTTAGATTTCTTTCTGGTTCGATCTTGGTGGGTTGTATTATCTACAAATTATTTATTTCTTCTGGGTTTTTCAATTTTTGGCATGTAATTGCTCATAGTATCCTCTAATGATCCTTTGAGGGTTTTTATTATGAAGTGATGCAGTGTTATTTCAAATGTCTCATTTTCATTTCTCATTGCATGTATTTGGATCCTTTTTTTGTAGTCTGCCTAAAGGTTTTGCAAATTTGTTTAACTTTTCAAAAAACCAACCTTTTGTTCCACTGATTTTTTCTGTATTTTCTAAATTTAAATTTAATTATTTTCTGCTCTAATATTTATTATTTCTTTTCTTCTATTGATTTGGGGTTTGGTTTTTCTCATGCTTTTCTTGTTCTTTAAGATGCCACATTAGATTGTTTATTTGAAGTTGTTTTTTTTTTATGTAGGCACTTATAAACTTTTCCGTGATTACTGCTTTTGCTATATTTCATAGGTATGTTGTGCTTACATGACCATTTGTTTCAAAAAAATTTTCAATTTTTTTCTTAATTTCATCATTTACTCACTCATTATTCAGGAGCATACTGTTTAATTTGTAGAGTTTTAAGAATTCTACTTGTTATTAATTTCCAGTTTTATTCAATTGTGGTAAGAGAAGATGCTTGATATTATTTTTAAATGTTTTGAATATTTCAAGACTTGTGTTGTGATCTAACATATGGTCTGTCTTTGAGAGTCATCCATGTGCTGAGGAAAAAATTGTGTATTCTATGGCTATTGGATGAAATATTGTGTAAATATCTATTACATCCATTTGGTTTACAGTGCAGATTAAGTCTGATATTTCTTTGTTGATCTGTCCAATGCAGAAAGTGGGGTGTTGAAATCTCCAGCTACTATTGTATGTGTGCCTGTCTCTCTCTTTAGCTATAATATTTTCTTTTTGTATCTGGATGCACCACTGATGAGTGTATACATATTTAAAATTGTTATACCCTCTTTCTGGATTTGTCATTTTATAGTGACTTTCTTTGTCTCTTATTGTTTTTGTCTTGAAATATATTTTGTCAGATGTAAGTATACATCTGATCTTTTTTGATTTTCATTGGCATGGACTATCTTTTTCCATCCCTTTGTTTTCAGTCTATTTGTGTCTTTATAGGAAAAGTGTGTTTCTTGTAGGTAAAAGATCAATGGGCCTTGTTTTTTCATTTATTCAGCCTGCCTAAAACTTTTGATTGGAGATTTAGTCCATTTACATTCAACGTTATTACTGATAAGTAAAGACTTACTCTGACATTTTGTTATTTGTTTTCTGATTGTTTTGTAGCCTTCTTTTTACTTTTTATATATCCATTGCATATTTTTTGGTTGAGGTTAGCATAAGGTGTGCAAATACTCTCTTCTAACCCATTATTTTGACCCAAAACCAAACTAACACTATTGGCATAAACAAACAAGCAAGCAAAAAGAAAACTAATAAAAATTCTAAGTCTTAACTTTGTCCCTTTACTTTTCAACTTTTTTTTTGTTTCTTCATGTATCTTACTGTACTACGTCTTGAAAAGTTGTTATGGTTATTACTTTTGAGTGGTTCACTATTTAGTCTTTCTACTTAGGATAAGAGTAGATTACACATGACAGTTACCAGGGAGTTTTGTACATTCAGGTAATTATTTATTGCTCACTAATATCCTTTTCTTTGTGATTGAAGTACTCCTTTTAGCATTTCTTGCACTAGATTCTTGGTATTGATATAATCCCTTAGTTTTCGTTTGTCTGGGAAATCTTTATTTCTCCTTCATGTTTGAAGGACATGTTTGCCAGGTACACTATTCTAGTGTAATTTTTTTTTTTATTCCTCAAGAACTTTAAATATGTTTTATGCTCTCCTGCCAGTAAGGTTTCAACTGAAAAGTCTGCTGTCAGACATATGCAGTATGTTATTTGTTACCTTTCTCTTGATGCTTTTAGGGTCCTTTTTAAAATCTTTGACTTTTGGGAGTTGGATTATTAAATGCTTTGATGTAATCTTCTTGGGTTGAATCTGCTTGCTGTTCTGTAACCTCCTTGTACTTGGATATTAATATCTTTCTCTAGGTTTGGGAAGTTATCCCTTTGAGTAAACTTTCTACCTTTACCTCTTTCTCTACCTCCACTTTAAGAACAATAACTCTTAGATTTGCCCTTTTGAAGCTATTTTGTAGACCCTGTAGGAATGCTTTATTGTTTTTTATTCTTTCTTCTTTTCCTCTCTGTGTATTTTCAAAAAGCCTGTCTTCAAGATCACTAAATCTTTTTTTTTTTTTCCTGCTTGTTCCATTTGCTATTAAAGGATTGGGAAGCATTATTCAGTATGATAATTGCATTTTTCGGCTCCAGAATTTCTACTTGATTATTTGTTATTATTACAATCTCTTTGTTAAATTTGCCTGATAGAATTCTGAATTTATTTTCTATGTTGTGTTGGATTTTTTTTATTTGAGGTTTTTCTTCACAGCTAGTATGAAATATCTGTCAGAAAGATCACATATTTCTGTTTCTCCAGGATTGGTCCTGGTGCCTTATATTTAGTGTATTTGGTGATGTCATGATTTCCTGGATGGTGGTGATGCTAGTAGATGGTCTTTGGTGTCTGAGGATTGAAGAGTTATGTAACTATTGTAATCTTTACTGTCTTGGCTTATGTAGCTGTCCTTCTTCGGAAGGTTTTCCAGATATTTGAAAGGACTTGCGTGTTGTAATCTAAGCTGTTTCTACTTTAGGGGACACCCAAAACCCAGTAATGCTGTGGTTCTTTTAGACTCGTAGAGGTACCATCTTGATGGCCTTGGCCAAGATCCATGAGAATTATCTGGATTATGAGGCAGGAATTCTGTTCTCTTTCCTTACTTTCTCTCAAACATGTAGTTTCTCTCTCTGTTCTGAGTAATCTACAGCCTGAAGTGAAGTGACACAAGCACGCCTGTGGCCACCACCATTTCAACTGTGCTAGGTCAGCCTTGAAGTCAGCACAGCACTGGGCCTCATCGAAGACCTGCTGTAACCACTCCCTGGCTACTGCTTATGTTCGTTTAAGGCCCTGGGATCTTCAATCAACAGGTGGCAAAGCCAGCCAGACCTGTATCCTTCCCTTCAGGGCAGTGAGGTTCTCCAGGTCCTGGGGTCCAGAAGTGCTGTCTGAGAGTCAGGGACCATTGTCAAAAAACGTAGAAGTCCACCTTTTATTCTCTTGTATTGCAGCTGAGCTAGCACTCAAACCACTGATGGAATCCTTCCCACTCTTTTCTGCCCTTTTTAAAGGCAGAGGAACCTCACTCCATAGTCAGTGCCATTCCAGGCCATAAGAAGTATTTCTAGATTACCACCTATACTTTCTTAAATCCCAAGGTCTCTTAAAGTCAGCTCATGGTGAACACTGCCTGGCCTGGGACCCACACTTCAGAGCAGCTGGCTTCCTCTTTGACTCAAGGCAGTTCCAGAAATATTGTCTAAGAGTCAAGTCCTAGAATCAGGGACCCCAAAGCCTACTTTGTGCCGTGCCCCACTGTGGCCATGCAGGTACCTCAGGTGCAAGACAAATTCCCTTTAATTTTCCCTCTGCTTTTCTCAAGCAGAAGTTTTGCCCTGTAGCCATGACAGCTGGTAGCGTGCTGAGACTCACTTGAAGCCAGCAAGCGTCAGAGTCTCATCAAGGTCCTCAATGTGGTACCTGGGTTTTGCTACTTTCTGTGTAGTTAGAGTTGTTAACTTGCTGTTCCTACAGGAGGGATGATGGGTGAAGCCTTCTTGCTCTTCTTATTTTTAATATTTTCATAAAATAGTCTGTAATATTCTTATAAGTTGCATTTTTATTATTAATACAACATAAAATGAATACACTTAAGAATTATCATTTTCAATTAGTACTTCTCTCTGAGATAAAATATTTTTTAATACATTATAATTGTTGAAGTATTATCCCATGGAAAATTCTGCTTAAAGGAAGATATTCTACTTTTTAATATAAAAAAGTATAGATATATCAACACCAATGTTTTTCAAGATACTATGTTTCTGACACAAGAGTACCTGTTACAACAATTTTTGTAAGAAATATCTCATCAAATATATTGTTTTTACCAGACTTAGATGTTGAAAATTAAAGCTTTTGTCAAGTCTATTACTCTGCTAAACTACAAAAATTTATTCAATTAAGAATAAGAACTGCAGAAAAATGCAAATTAACAATTTCAAAAATTTGTAATTAGAAAACCTCAAATACTTTTAATATACATATTGTTCATTCATCTCCCCTTTAACTTTTAAAGGATAAAGTTTAATGTTTTTCTGTTTGCAAATCTATTTAAAAATTGCAGCTGCTAACAGCATTAAAAGCTGATATTGTATTAGATTCTACTCTTTAAATATTTTGGTTTAAGTTTGTCAATTGAATTTGAACAAAATGCATCTAAAATTCACAGAACTTATTCACAAAAGTAGGAGACACTCGTGTATTTATCATTTTGTCTTTTCAAGGCTGAAGAATTTCTAAAATTTCTTAATAATGAACAGCAGAGAGTAGCTTACAGCCATGTTAAAATCTATTTTTGTATGCAATATCTATGTTGCTTAGTTACTGTGACTGTGTATACATTTGTAAATACCTACTCTACACATAATTTTGTTTGTTTGTTTGATTTTATAATTACAGCTTATTTTATTTTATTTTTACAGATAGGGTCTCACTGTGTTGCTTACCCTGTAGTGTGGTGGCAGGATTATGGCTCACTGCAGCCTCAAATCCCTAGGTTCAAGTGATCCTCCCACTTTAGCCTCCCGGGTAGCTAAACCTACAGATGTACACCACTGTGCCAGGCCATTAAAAAAATTTTTAGATATGAGGTCTCACTCACTTTTTTGTCCTGCCTACTTGGTTTTGAACTCCTAGGCTCAAGGAATTCTCCCACATTAGCTTCTCAAAGTGCTAGAATTATTGGCGTGAGCCACTGCATTTGGCTACATAGCTTCTATTTCAATTGAACAAAAGGTCTAACAAGTTCTGGTGTAGTTATGAACTATATGAGCATGACAACCAATTCCAAGTGCATTTTTATTTCATAGATACATCAGTTTACTAAAAGCACTATTTTTTCCACAATACTGAGCTTCACTACAATTTCTGCCTTTATGATTGTACAAAACAAATAATTTTGTCTTTTTGTCTTCAATTTTGAGTTTTTTGTGTGTTTTTTGTTTTTTTTTTTAACTTTAAGTTCTGGTATACATGTGCAGAATGTACAGGGTTGCTACATAAGATAAACGTGCCATCATAGTTGACTGCACCTGTCAACTCATCATCTAGGTTGTAAGCCATGCATGCATAATGTATTTGTCCTAATGCTCTCCCTCCCCTGGCCCTCTACAGGCCTCAGTGTGTGATGTTCCCGTCCCTGTGTCCATGTATTTTCACTGCTCAACTCCCAGCTAAAAGTGAGAACATGCAGTGTTTGGTTTCCTGTTCTTGTGTTAGTTTGCTGAGAATAATGTCTTCCAGCTTCACCCATGTCCCTGCAAAGGACATAAACTAATTCTTATTTATGGCTGCATAATATTCCATGGTGTGTATGTGCCACATTTTTTTTTATTCAGTCTATCATTGATGGGCATTTGGGTTGGTTCCAAGTCTTTGCTGTACAAGGTGCTGCAACAAATATATGTGTCCATGTGTCTTTATAGTATAATGATTTATAATCCATCGTGTTTATACCAGGTAACAGGATTGCTGGGTCAAATGATATTTTTGGTTCTAGATCCTGGAGGAATTGCCACACTGTCTTCCACAATGGTTGAACTAATTTACACTCCCACCAACAGTGTAAAAGTGTTCCTGTTTCTCCACATCCTCTCCAGCATCTGTTGTTTCCTGACTTTTTAATGATTGCTATTCTAATTGGCATGAGATGATATCTCAATGTGGTTTTGATTTACATTTCTCTAATGACAAGTGATGATTAGCTTTTTTTTATGTTTGTTGGCTGCATAAATGTCTTTTGAGAAGAGTCTGTTCATATCCTTCACCCACTTTTTGATGGGGTTGTTGATTTTTTTCTTGTAAATTGGTTTTAGTCCCTTATACATTCTGGGTATTAGCCCTTTGTTAGATGGATAGATTGCAAAAATGTTCTCCCATTCTGTAGGTTGCATGTTCAGTCTAATGATAGTTTCTGTTGCTGTGCAGAAGCTCTTTAGTTTCATTGATCCCATTTGTCAATTTTGGCTTTTGTTGCAATTGCTTTCGTTGTTTTTGTCATGAAGTTTTTGCCCCTGCCTATGTCCTGAATGGTATTGCTTAGCTTTTCTTCTAGGGTTTTTATGGTTTTAGGTTTTACATTGCAGTCTTTAACCAAACATGAGTTAATTTTTGTATAAAGTGTAAGGAAGGAGTCCAGTTTCTATTTTCTGCATATGGCTAGCCAGTTTTCCCAGGACCTTTTATAAAATAAGGAATTCTTTCCCCATTGCTTGTTTTTGTCATGTTTGTTGAAGATCCGATGATTGTAGATGTGTGTGTTATTTCTAAGGTTTGTGTTCTGTTCCATTGGTCTATATTTCTGTTTGGGTACCAGTGCCATGCTGTTTTGGTTACTATAGACTTGCAGTATAGTTTGAAATCAGGTAGTGTGATGCTGCCAGCTTTGTTATTTTTGGTTAGGATTGTCTTTTTTGGTTCCATATAAAATTCAAAGTAGCTTTTTTTCTAATTCTGCAAAGAAAGTCAATGGTAGCTTGATGGTAATAGCATTAAATCTGTAATTTACTTTGAGGAGTATGGCCATTTTCATGACATTGATTCTTCCTATCCATGATCATGAAATGTTTTTCCATTTGTTTGTATCCTCTCATTTCCTTGAGCAATGGTTTGTAGTTCTCCTTGAAGAGGTCTTTCACATCCCTTTTAAGATGTATTACTAGGTACTTTTTTCTCTTTGTAGCAATTCTGAATGGGAGTTCACTCATGATTTGGCTATCTACTTGTCTGTTATTGGTGTATAGGAATACCTGTGATTTTTGCACATTGATTTTCTATTTTGAGACTTTGCTGAAGTTGCTTATAAGCTTAGGGAGTTTTGGGACTGTGACAATGGGGTTTTCTAAATATAGAACTATGTCATTTGCAAGCAGAGACAATTTGACTTCCTCTCTTCCTATTTGAATACCTTTATTTCTTTATCTTGCCTGATTGCGCTGACCAAAACTTCCAATACTATTATTGGTGAGAAAGGATTGGTGAGAGAGGGCATCCTTGTGCAGTTTCAAAGTGAATGCTTCCAGCTTTTGCCCATTCAATGTCGGATTGTTAAAATAAATACTTAATATAGTTCACAGTAATTACAGATGTTTCACCTTTGGCAGAATGAACTTCCAAAAACTTGATCAGTTTTGTATTATTTGATTGAAAAAAAATTATTAGAATTAGTTGATTTTCTCCTTGAAACACCTGATGCTATGTTGTAAAATTGCCATCAATCATTTATGATATTATTTTTCTCCAATGAAGACAATATAGTATCAGCTATCATTTCAATTATTATACATGAACAAAAAAGTTAGCAATAAAAAATAAAAACCATTTATAAGAACAGTCTTAAAATTACAAAAAAATCCTCATGCTTCAATGAGTACCATGTAAATATAGCTTCTTCAGATTTACACTACATTTTCTTAAAATAACTGCTCTTTAAGGTAGAATCTTGAGCTTCTTCATTATATTTGTATTTATAGTATTCATGCTGGTAGTGATCTCACCACAGCCCTCACAGTGAATGGTAAACACCAATAAATGTTGCACACAAGGTGTGTATATTTATCTTTTTCTTGAAGTTTCATGAAAACAATTCATATTTTTTAAATATAAACTTACTTATGCCTTATGAAAATTTTATCACAAAATTAAAATTATATATATTACCTACCCTTTCAAAAAAAAGTTGATTTACATGACATTGTAAATGACAGAAACACCATAGTAAGTTCAGACTATGCCCTGTACCGTCAGTGGCAGGGCTACTCAGCCTCTATTTCAAGCATGGGTTTCATGAATATCTAATCTATTTATTTAAGCATATGATTTGTGGCCTGGAGATTTAATACATCTTGAAAATCTCAACACAAACAGTGACTCAGCTAGCTAGAGCACCAAATGGCTGCAAGGGAAGTCTCATTGAGTATTTGTGGAATCCTTCTCCCATTACCATTAGTGCCTAGAATTTGCTGGGTCTGGTCAATTTTGTACTAATACACTTGGGTTTATGAGGGACTATTCCACATGCTGGTCTTGAAAAGAAAACTTAGTTACTTTAGGTCTGGGAAAGGTAAGTGGAAAGACAGGGTATTGCTAGTGATATTCCAGATTTAACCATATGTTACAGTGAGGACTCTGGTCACTCACAAGCATCTCACACACTAGTAAAACCATGGGAGAAGTTGGAAGTATGAAAGGGAGGCTTTCCAACTTATTTGAATGCAACTACTAATTTTAAAGCAACTATTTCAATGCAATGATTAATAATAATATTTTATCTAGAAATAAAAATATCTGATACAAATCCTGTCTTAGTCTGTTTGGACTGCTGTAACAAAAACACCGTAGATGGAGCGGTTGAGTGGTAAATGAACAACAGACATTTATTTACCACAGTCCTGGAGGCTATCAATTCCAAGATTAAGGCAACAACAGATACAGTATCTGGTAAGGGCCTGTTTTCTGGTTTATAGACAGTCGTCTTTTTGGTATATTCTCATATGTTGAAGGAGGCAAAGCAGCTCTCTGGGGCCCCTTCTAGAAGGGCACCAAACTCTTTCATGAAGGTGGACCCCTAATAACCTAATCACCTCTCAAAGGCTCCGCCTCCGGATGTCATCATACTGGGGAGTAGGTTTCAACATATGAATGTTAAGAGGTACATAAACATTCAGTCTATAGTAAATCTCAAAACTGACAGGAAGCTGGGAAAACAGCCATAAACCAGGAGAGTCTTAAACGAAGCCATTATTAGGGGTAGCATATGTCTATAGTGTGTGTATATGCAATTTAAAGAAGTGTGTTGTCACGCAATATATATTTTATTTTGAAATTTTATTTTGTTTTCTTATAGTAAAACAGCACTGCACATCGGGCTAGAGCTACCTCATAATTTTTTACTAGCTACATAGTGTACACTAAATTGTCATCTAGAAATATTATACCAATTTATATTTCTGTAAGTAGTGCACCAAATTCTATTTTCCCAAAATACTCAATGGAAATTATGAATAGTTTCTCAGAATTTAATAGGGAAGGCAGATTCATTTAATTATTAATGAGGTTCAATATCTTATCATGCATAATATATATTCAAAAATGTGAACATATAATAAGTATGCAAGTTGCTGAGTTTTCTCATTAACCCATTGCTAGAAAGCTCTTTCTTTCTAATCACCACTTAGAAACTCCTACAAGGATAATTGAGTAATTGCTATTGTCACTCCTAAAAGGGTCTTGTTGTCATTGTACCTTATACAAATAAGATCATAAACTATGTATTACTGTTTTATATCTGATAGTTTTCTTCAGTGTCTTAGTCCGGGGCTGCTATAATGAAGTACCATAGACTGTGTAGCTTATAAGTAGCAGAAATTTACTCCTCGTAGTTCTGGAGCCTGAAAGTCCAAGATCGGGGCCAGCATAGTCAGATTGTGGTGAGGGGCCACGTGCTGTTCATGGACCCTGCCTTCTCACTGTGTGCTCACATGGTAGAATGGAGCTCTTGAGTATTTTTCATTAATCCCATCCTGAGGGCTCAACTCTCCACTTAGTCACCTCCCAGCGACTCCACCACCTAGTACCATCATACTGGGGTTTAGAATTTTAACACATAATTTTTGAGAGAAAAAAGCATGCAGTTCACAGCACCCAGTCTTATAATAAATAAATTATGTTAGTCCAAGTTAAACAAGAATCATGTCCAGAGGAAGAAATGCTCAAATTCACAAAGTATGGTCACTAATTCATTTGATCTATATAGCTAGTAGTAATTAAGATAGACGAAGACTCAACCAAAAAGCTGTTTCACTTATGAAGCATAGTGAATAAATGATTGTAAGGGTTTTAGGGTAAATTGGCAAGCTAATTGTGGTAAAAGCAAGAAGAATACTAATCAGAACTTATATATTTGTATTTATTTTTCCTTTAAAATATCAACTTTGTAGGTACTCTAATGATGATATGTTGCAATCGTTTGGGTGTCACGCTGCGACACTGCCTTCTGTATCTGTTGTTTTGTTGAAAAGAAAATAGCTTAAGTTGAAACCCACTCTTTCCTTTGAATGATCAGTTTTAGAATTTTTTTTTTTTTTTTTTAATGGAGTTTCTCTCTGTCACGCCCAGGCTGGAATGTAGTGGCTTGATCTCAGCTCACTGCAACTTCCGCCTCCCTGGGTCTAGTGATTCTCCTACCTCAGCCTCCTGAGTAGCTGGGACTACAGGCACATGCCACCACGCCTGACTAATTTTTTGTATTTTAGTAGACACGGGGGTTTCACCGTGTTGCCCAAGCTGGTCTCCAACTCCTGAGCTCAGGCAATCTGATCGCCTTGACATCCCAAAGTGCTAGGACTACAGGTGGGAGCCACCACGTCCAGCCAGAAACTTTTATAAGTAAACCATGGACTGGGCTGAGAAATGTATTACTTTAGTAGTAGTTTTTAAATTATTATTGTCCTGAAACCTTTTCTTCTAAATAATGCACAGAAGAAATAAAAGTTTAACACAAATAAAGCAAGCTTATTTTGGATAAAGGAGAGCAGGAATAACAGAATCCTATCCACTGTACGTAAATAATATAAATTAATGATTATTTTTTTCCATTAATGTCCACTACTTTTTGTTTAGCTTTTAAAATATATGAAGCACTTCAGGGATGTTAGAAACAGGCCTGTTTCTAATCTAATGTCTGAATAAGGTTGATATTACATGTGTGCTAGAGTCATCCCAACATCCCTTTTATTGTGCCTCTCCCATCTCCCTCTTTTGATTTCCTTTTGCTGTTGTAATAGATTACTGCAAACTTAGTGGTTTTAAAAATATCATTATCTTAAATTCTGAAAATCAGAAAACAGCATGGGCCTCACTGGTCTAAAGTGAAGGTACTAGGAGGGCTCATTCCTTTATGAAGATTCTAAGAAAAAAATATTATTATTTTATTTTTCAGCTTCTAGAGTCCTCTCTTTGGCCCTTCCCAAGTTCTGGGGACTCGAGTAGAGATAGCTTTAAGGTCATTATCCTATTTATCATATTTCCCTTGTCCCCCACACATATGAACATGAGTGTCTTACCCATTAGTGTGCTATTCTGTCTGCTAGCAGCAGATGATTAATCCAAATATAAGTACCTGATTTAATTTGGGTCAAGGAGTGCCTCCATGGGACTTAGATTTGGGACTGTCTGCTACTCATTCTCTCCTATGGTGCCTACAGCTATGAATTTTATAATTAGGAAACTGTTGGCAGACATGTTTCTTGCCGTGTGGTGAAAACATGCTGGTAGAGAGAATCACTGTCACAGAGTGATTAAGAGAGAAGAGCTAGCAATAAAGAGAACCTGGTATTTTCGAGTTTTCAGATGGCCTCTGAGACCCAGTTCTACAGCTGTCCTTTCTTTACCTGAGTTGTTAAATTGCACCTTACATTCTAGAAAAAGGCAATGTTGGTTTCTCTTCTTGCGTTCAAGAGTTCTAATTAAGATTAAATTAATTAGAATTACATAGAGATTTAAAGAATAGTTATTGGCCAATTTGCTCCATCTTGATTGTCTGTATAGTAAGTTACATAATTACACTGGCTCCTTTGTTGCCTCAGTCAGTATTATTTTTTCACTGCTCTGAGGCTCATTTGTTCAATATTCTTCAAATTAAAAAAATAACCAGTTTTACTAACTTCTCAACCTGAACTTTTTCTAAAGATACATTTTAAGTCTTGGAAATTACTTATTCCAAGTATTCACATATTTTTTCCTTCTTTATTTAAAGAATCTCTCAAAATTTATTTATATACTTGTCTTAATTAAAGATAATTGTTTTCTATAATATGTTTGCATAGATTTTTGCTTAAGAAAGTTGGTTTTCATGCATCAGATAAACCAGTAATCTCATGGGTACGTAAGGGCAGGAAATACAGCCAAACACAGAAGTAGAAATCACTCTCTCTAATGGAGCCATCCATCGCTCTCATCTCTGCTATTTTCTGTGCATTTGCTCTATTCTCATGCTTCTCTCTGCGGAATCACTGCCTTTGTTTACTTGCGGAATCACTATTTTATCAAAATGTTTCCTTACATGTAGTCTTGACTGGCCCAGGCAGTGATTCCAGCACCATCACTATATAATATTTTGGCACACATGGCCACATCATCTGATTCAGCTGCAGTGCCACAAGGCATACTTCCTTGAGAGAGTCATTGGCTGGCCCAGCTTAGATTTCATGTGCTAAGCAAAAAAAAAAAAAAAAAAAAAAGCCATTGGGAGGCCAAGGCGAGTGGATCACGAGGTCAAGAGATCGAGACCGTACTGGTCAACATGACGAAACCCTGTCTCTACTAAAAATACAAAAAAAATGAGCTGGGTGTGGTGGGGCATGCCTATAGTCCCACCTACTTTGGAGGCTGAGGCAGGAGAATTGCTTGAACCCGGGAGGCAGAGGTTGCAATGAGCCAAGATCGCGCCATTGTACTCCAGCCTGGGTAACAAGAGTGAAACTTCGTCTCAAAAAAAAAAAAAAAAAAAAAAGAACAAAAGGAGGCATCACATTACCCTACTTGAGACTATAAGGCTACAGTAACCAAAACAGCATTGTAGCCAGTACAAAAAGAGACACATAGACCCAGACATAAAGCTACACACTCACCAAAATTTTCATTTTGATAAAGTTGACAAAAATAAGCAATAAGAAAAGGATTTCCAATTCAATAAATGGTACTGGCACAACTGGCTATACATATGTGGAAGAATGAAACTGGACCACTACTTATCACCGTATACAACAACTAACTTAAGACAGGTTAAGTACTTAAACGTTAGAACTCAAACTATATCAATCCTAGAAAAAAAAAAAACTAGTAAATACCCTTCTAGACATAAGCCTTGGCAAATATTAAACTAATTCACCAAAAGCAATTGCAACAAAAAATGAAAATTGACAGTCAGAAACTCAACAGCTTCTGCACAGCAAAAGAAACTATCAACACAGAAAGCAGACAACCTACAGAATGGCATAAAGTATTTACAAACTATGCATTTGACAGAAGTTTAATATCCAGAATTATTAAAGAGCTTAAATAAATCAAGCAAAAAAACAAACAATCTCATTAAAAAGTGGGCAGTGCCAGGTGCAGTAGCTCACACCTGTAATCCCAGCACTTTGGGACGCTGAGGTGGGCAGATCATTTGTGGCCAGGAGTGGAAGACCAGCCTGGCCGATATGGTGAAACTCTGTCTCTGTCAAAAATACAAAAAATTAGCCAAGCATGGTAACACACGCCTGTATTAAGTATTAAGCGATTCCTGGGTTCAAGAATCGCTTGAATCCAGGAGATGGAGGTTGCAGTGAGCTGAGATCATGTCACTGTACTTCATGTACTCCAGCCTGGGCAACAGAAAAAGAAAAAGAAGAAGAAAGAAGTAGAAAGAAGAAAGAAGAAGAAGAAGGAGGAGGAGGAGGAGGAGGAGACAGGCAAAAAACCTAAATAATTATTTATTAAGAGAAAACTTACAAGCAGCCTGCAAACATATAAAAAATGTTCTACATTACTAATCAAAGCCACAAGATTCCATCTTACATGAATCAGAATGACTATAAAGAAAAAGAAAAAATTTCTCTGCAGCGTGAGGCTGCAGAGTAAAGACAATGCTTACACATTTCTGGTGGGAATGTAAATTTCCAGCCACCATGGAAAGCAGTTTAGAGATTCTCAATAATTTTTAAATTACCGTTGAATCCAGCAATCTCCTTACTGGGTATATACCAAAAGGAAAATAAACCATTCTACCAAAAAGACAGGCACTTGTATGTTCATCGCAACACTGTTCACAATGGCAAAGACATGGGATCAACCTAAGTGTCCATCAACAGTGGATCAAGAAAATACCACAAAGCCATTACAAAGAACAAAATTATGTCCTTTGCAGCCAAATGGATGCAGTTGGATGCTGTCATTTAAAGCAAGTTAAAGCAGGAATAGAAAATCAAATACCATATGTTCTTATTTATAAGAGGGAGGTAAACATTGGGTCCATATAGGCATAAATATGGAAACAATGGGAACTACTAGAGGGGGCAGTAGAGGGGAGAGAGAGGGAAGAGGGAAGGTCTGAAAAACTGCCTATTGGGTACTATGCTCATTCCCTGGGTGACAGAATCATTTGTACCCCCAATGTCAGTATCACACAATATATCCATGTAACAGACCTACACACATATTCCTTGAATCTAAAATACATCTGAAATTGTTTAAAAAGAATGTTTGAAGCTACTGCTATTAAAAGCTCAGAAAAAGGCATGGAATATATTCAACTTCATAGCCCTGAGAAGTGACCAATCCCAAACCTGCCTATATCTTGATTTGGATGTCCAGTCTCCAGACCTGGGAGAAAATAAATTTCTGTCACTTTATTAGATAAAAATGTTATTTACTCAAAACCAGAGTAAACTATATCAATAAAAAGTATTGATAAAGTCATCAAGTTTACTTCTAAAATAGAATAATTGGCCGGGAGCGGTGGCTAAAGCCTGTAATCCCAGCACTTTGGGAGGCCGAGGCGGGTGGATCACAAGGTCAAGATATCGAGACCATCCTGGTTAACATGGTAAAACCCCGTCTCTACTAAAAATACAAAAAATTATCTGGGCATGGTGGCGCATGCCAGTTAATCCCAGCTACTCAGGAGGCTGAGGCAGGAGAATTGCCTGAACCCAGGAGGCGGAGGTTGCGGTGAGCCGAGGTCGCGCCATTGCCCTCCAGCCTGGGTAACAAGAGTGAAACTCCGTCTCAAAAAAAAAGAAGAAGAATATTGAGAAACTGTAATTGAATTAAGACAGGAGAACGCAGTCTCTGTGATTTTTAATCTCTTTTTTAATAAACTCCCTACTAGGAGTTCCAAAATTTCCAAAAAATTCTCTTGTCATTTTGTAAACTGCTAGGATAGTGAATAATGCCAGGTCCAAATTTAGAAGACCAGCATTATCCTGATACAGCTTCTACATACTTTATCCTGATACAGCTAACTGCATGCTGTTGGTCTCCATGGCTTAATCATTCTCAGATAAATTAGTGAGGGTAGGAAGTAGATGACTTTTAAATTCTGTCCTAGTTCAGATTTTTACAGTGTTTGATCTACACTGAATTACTTACAAAAGTGGAAATTCTTAAGAGTTTACAATTAATGAATCTCTGAAGTCTGAAATGATAAGGTTCCCAGAGGTAATGTATCTATAAATCACCATTCAGACACTTTAAAATAACAAGCAATTTTTATTCTTTACATTTTAGAGCAATTTCAAATTGCATATAGAACCCCTATGACTTCCTGTGATCATAAAAATGAATAACTAGAATGGAACAGATGAATGGCCAATGGCTATAATACATATTAATTGAATTATTTTCTAACTACTTCAAAAATATGAATTTATAATAGCCTATTCAGGAAAAGAAATTTCTATCTTTTTCATATATAAAACTTGGCAGTGCATTTTAAGCACCTGGTGTTATTTTTTTCTAGATTTTTTTGTGTAGGGGATGAAAAGAATAAAAAGGTAGGAAAGTTCTAAGGGCAAAATGAAGTCGTTTTTGAATTGTGTTAGGTGTCAGTTGAATTTTTAACTTGATGTAAAGTTCTGTTCATTATGAATACTCTGACTCAATCGCTAGCCTATGCTAAAGAGATTTAAATTTGGTAGATCCAGATTTATGAAAGGCAAAACATTTTTAAAACAGTCCAAACACTAAGGAATCTCTTCTATAGAATGCCAATAAGCAATTGATTAAGGTGAACATGTAATCAAATACTTTAGGAACAAACGAACATTGTGCATGTAATTATCAATCCTTCACCATGAGGAGTATGGTGCTACATGTATCCTTAACCATCCATTTGGCTCCTAAAGTTGTTTCACCCTTTCCCAACCTGAGGCTGAATATTAAATGTGAGAAGAATTCAATCAAATGTGAGGGGAAATTTTTCACAGGCAAGATTAAAATGATTTAATGCCCTCTGGATTCCAGTTGTGTTTTTCCAATGGTCAGGAGAGAGAAAGAGGCTGGAATGTATATTTCCTTTGTTTGTTTCATCTGGAGCCCATGGTGTCCTTCAATTAAGATTAGTGCTTCCCTTTAGGTGGCCTCTTCTACAAGACTTTCCTCTGGGTTTAGGTAATGCTCACTCCCATCCTTTTTTTTAGGACATATGAGAGATGACACTTTGATCCTTCTAACTCTTGATTGATGCATTATTCCTTGTGGTTTTCCTACACTCTTCTAAAATTTTTGTAAATAGCACATAAATGAAACTTTCTGGAATTCTGCTATATGCATGTGCTACTTGGTTCTTGTGAAACAGTGATGAGTATCTGCTATATCTTGTAGCAACAGGTAGTAAAAACAATATCCTTTAAAAAGTTTTTTCATCTTGTAAGAAAAGGATTCCCTATTTAATAAATCGTGTTGGGAAAACTGGCTAGCCATATGCAGAAAGCTGAACCTGGATCTTTCCTTACATCTTTTTTTTTTTTGGAAAGAGAGTCCTGCTCTGTCACCAGGCACCAGGCTGGAGTGCAGTGGCGCAATCTCGGCTCACTGCAACCTCCACCTCCTGGGTTCAAGCAATTCTCCTGCCTCAGCCTCCCAAGTAGCTGGGACTACAGGCATGCGCCACCATGCCCAGCTAATTTTTGTATTTAAGTAGAGACAAGATTTCACCATGTTGGCCAGGATGGTCTCAATCTCCTGACCTCGTGATCTGCCCACCTCGGCCTCCCAAAGTGCTGGGATTACAGGCATAAGCCACCGTGTCTGGCCCCTTTCCTTACATCTTATACAAAAAAAAAAATTCCAGATGGATTAAATATTTAAACATAAAATCTAACACCATAAAAACCCTAGAAGAAAACCTAGACAATGCCATTCACAGCATAGGCATGGGCAAGGACTTCATGACTAAAACACCAAAAGCAATGGTAACAAAAGCCAAAATAGACAAATGGGATCTAATTAAACTTATGAGCTTCTGCACAGCAAAAGAAACTATCAATAGAGTGAACCACCAACCAACAGAAAAGGAAAAAAGTTTTGCAATTTACCCATCTTAACAAAGGGCTAATATCCAGAATCTACAGAGAATATAAACAAACTTACAAAACAAACAAACAAACAACCAACTCCATCAAAAAGTGGGCAAAGGATATGAACAGACACTTTTCAAAAGAAGACATTTATGCAGCCAATATATGAAAAAAAGCTCATCATCACTGGTCATTAGAGAAATGCAAATAAAAAACACAATGCAATACCATCTCCCATCAGTTAGAATGGCAATCATTAAAAAATCAGGAGACAACAGATACTGGAGAAGATGTGCAGAAAAAGGAGCACTTTTACACTGTTGGTGGGAGTGTAAATTTGTGGAAGAGAGTGTGGCAATTCCTTAAGGATCTAGAAATAGAAATACCATTTGACCCAGCAATCCCATCATGGGTAAATACGCAAAGTATCATAAATCATTCTATTATAAAGATGCATGTACACATATGTTCGTTGCAGCACTGTTCACAATAGCAGAGACTTGGAACCAACCCAAATGCTCATCAATGATAGATTGGTTAAAGAAAATGTGCCACATACACACCATGGATTACTATGTAGCCATAAGAAAGGATGAGTTCATGTCCTTTGCAGGGACATGGATGAAACTGGAAACCATCATTCTCAGCAAAGTGACACAAGAACAGAAAACCAAACATCATGTGTTCTCACTCATAAGTGGGTGTTGAACAATGAGAACACAGACACAGGGAGAGGAACATCATACACTGGGACCTGGGGGGATGACAGGCTATGGGAGATAGCAGGGGTTGGGGTACTGGGGAGGAATAGCATTAGGAGAAATACCTAATGTAGATGATGGGGCGATGGATGCAGCAAACCACCACCATGACACGTGTATACCTATGTAACAAACCTGCACGATCTGCACATGTATCCCAGAACTTAAAGTATAATAAATAAATTTTTAAAAAAGAAAATGCTAAATAAGGGCTCATATATAAGACACTCTGTAAGGCAACATATGCAAGGCACTCAGTTGGACAATCAGAAAATTATGATACGTTATTTGATTCATCCTATTCTGTTGCTAATAACATCTCTTATGACCACAAATATACATTGACTCCTCAGACTCAATGTACATTTTGAAAGGCTTCTTTCAAATATACAAGGCCTTCCCATTAATTCTTGCTACAATTAAAACTTGCATTTTTATCTTTTGTGGTTTAATCTTTTTTTTTCTGTTTCAATTTAATTTGTGCATTCAAATCTCAAGCAGATACTCATCAATAGGCATTATTGGCCAGGTGTTACTATAAATGCCTGTTTACAGCAGCACACAAAACTGAAGAAAACCCACTGTCCTCCAAGAGCTCACATCCTGGTATCAGTTCTTTATATCGTTCTGCTTCGTGGACACTATTCTTTAATCTAGCTAGGAAAACATATAAATCTCCTTTTATCTTTTTTATTCCATTCTGTTACAAGGTGTCCTAGTCAGTGCAGGCTACTATAATAAATTATTATTGACTGGATGGCTTTAACAACAAATACTTATTTCTTATATCTTTAGAGGCCTCGAAGTCCATGATCAAAGTGCTGGCAGATGCAGTGTCTGGTGAGGGTTTGTTTGCTGGTTTACAGATGCCCTTCTTCTTGCTGTGTTTTCACAAAGCAGAGAGCAGCGAGTGGAAGCAAGCTATTATGTGTCTTCTAAGAGTAGTAATATAAGAATACGAATCCCGTTATAAGTGCTCCACTCTCAAGAGTTAATCACCTCTGAAAAGCCCCACCTCCTACTACCATCACAGTGGTAGTTAATATTTAAATTAGTGAATTTGGGGTGGGGTAAGCATGAGCATGTAGCCCCCTAACGCAATGCATTTAATTCCCCTAAGTCATGGAAAACTTCAGCTTCTTTCTTACACAGTCTTTGTATTTATTCCTCAAGCCTTAAAACAGTTTCTGTCAGTAATAGAGAATCTTTTTGTACATCTTCTTCTAGTGTTTTAGGAGGCCAAGGTGGGAGGATTGCTTGAGCCCAGGAGTTTGAGACCAGCCTGGGTAACAAAGCAAGACCCTAATTCTACGAAAAATTTAAAGATTAGCTGGGCACGGTGGTCCATATCTGTAATCCCAGCTACTCTGGAGGCTAAGGTGGGAGTACCCTTGAGCCCAGGAGGTCAGGGCTGCAGTGGCTGAGCTATGATCGCGCCACTGCACTCCAGCTTTGAGCAGCAAAGCCAGATCCATGTCTTTAAAAACAGAAAGAATTATTAGCTCTTCTTGAACTTCCGGCTGTGAATTACATTTTCACACATTCATTCATTTCTCCTTCCATATGAAAGTATAATTTTCAAGATAAGTTTTCACTATCTCCTTAAAGAGGTTTTTCTCATATTTTTAAATATAGAAATACACTGGAGTTAAATTGTTCAAGATTTTATTATCTAAGGATTACTTTGCTTATGCCAGAAGGCAAGTTAAATATGGAGCTTCCTAGAAACCTGTCTGGAGTAGGCAGGACTCTGCTCTTCCTCTTCGTATCAAGTCTTTCTAGTTATGCTTGGCTAAATACTTTGTATGTATTTTAGATATAACTTTAGAACTAAGTAAAAAAATTAAAAAAAAAAATCTGTTGCCCTGGAACACATTTCTCTTTCTTATATGAATTTCTAGAATCCTCACTGAGACTTGGGAATTTTACATGGAATTTGAATTATGAGCCATATTGCAGCTGCAGGGTCTATAAATATTCTAGAGCCACCAAGCTCTCTGATGAAAAGTGACTTTTTCTGATTTTATTTCTATGTGCCAGAAACAAAATTCTCTGGAGTGTGTGTTTGGCAGTTTCTTAATTTCTTACCATATATTCAGTTTCTAGTTGCTGTGTAAATCTGATGCATAATACGAAATCAAAATAAATATGAGTTGAGGATTATTTTGTTTTCAATTTTCCACCAGTGGATAAATATTTATCAATTTTCTCACAGTAGCCTTGCTTCCAATTTCAAGACACTGATTATGGAGATTTCATTGAATTAAACAGAAAGCAGTAACTAGTTCCACCGGGTCACATGGAGGTTACTAGTTGGCTGAAACCCTTTGAGACAGAGTCTTGCTCTGTCATCCAGGTTGGAATGCAGTGGTGTGATCTCGGCTCACTGCAGCCTCCACCTCCTGGGTTCAAGCAATTCTCCTGCCTCAGCCACCCAAGTAACTGGGACTACAGGCAGGTGCTGGCATGCCTGGCTATTTTTTGTATTTTTAGTAGAGACAGGGTATCACCATGTTGGCCAGGATGGTCTTGAACTCCTGACAGCGTGATCCATCCTCCTTGCCCTCCCAAAGTGCTGGGATTACAGGCATGAGCCACCACACCCAGCCTTTTGAGACTTCTTAATAGGAAACGGCTGATGAACTTCTATGTCCTGTCACTTATAGTATGTACCTACTTTGTTAAATCTAGTTCACCCTAGGCCTTAGCCTGGCAGTCTTGATCTTAGATTGTTCTGAAAGAGAAATCCATATATTAGACTGGTAGATTCGTGATTTCATTGATTTCTACTTATATTCCAATATAGAGTTTTGCAGTAGTAGAAATGGAATCTCTCTAAATTTGCATATCCAACCATAATCAAAATAAATAACATTAAATATATAATTTGTAAATTGTATTGTTTAGTACTTAGTATATACAATTAGATTGTGAGCAGAAGCAATATTTTATTTGTTCTTTACTGTGTGCTTGTTATTTAATAGTGAAGTCCTAACCCCCAAAAAATGGGAGAAGAGAGAAAATACAATTAAAAATATTTTTTCTGCCTAAATCTTGACATAGGCACCTCTTTTATACTAGGTTGCTGGCGTCAGCACATGGTAAGACCAAACCGTCTCTTTCTCCATGTGGATTCCTTGCAGAATGTTAGATTCATTTCTGGGATCCATCAGCCTCCCTCTTACTTCTGTGGGAAATCCAGTGTGTAAGAGAAAGTTCTCACTAATATAAATATTATCCCACATTGTTATGAATAATCCCCACCTGTTAAAGTCAATATTAGTTAGCTTAGACTAGATGATTAGCCACAAAGTTTTGTTTCTTCATCAGGTTTTATATCTGATAGTAGTTAATGACTTAATGGCTATGCTGTTTTATGTAGTCAGTTATTCAGGGACCCAAGATACGGGAGACATTTCACATTGGAAGACGGTTCTCCATGGATTACTTGAATTTCTACACGTCTTATGAAAATACATAGGCTAATTTTCTTCTAAATTCTATATCTGAGGATCTTTTTGAAGAAGGTTCACCATGCACTGATTACTAACTTGTTTGAGTTTGATGAGACAGACATACATACAGGTAACAAGCCACAAGTGGCAGGTTTATCACTTGTAGGAACAACAGAAGCCTAGGATTCACTGTGATCCATCCCCCAAGGCTCAGAAAAGCTGTCTGGGACAAATGAAGTCTAGTCTGTGCTTGTCTGTGTGTGCCTCACCTACACTGCTGCTGAAAGACCCTAGAAAGCAACTAGCTCTGAGTTTTGTATTCTGTGGGCAAAATGACATGCTGGGTAAAACACTGAAGGACCTTTTGTTCTAGAGGGGACTGGAACAGAGCCTGATCTATTCCAACCAGTCTTTCCCTAGCTCAAGATATTGCATTCCCAGCACATCTCAGTTATTTCTTGAAAATTACAAATGAGAAAGGGAGGAGGACTGTGTTTTCCAAGTCTACCCGGAGAACTGTCCTGAATCTTTGATTAGCAAACAGTCTTGGAACAGAGGCAGCACCTTCCTGCTGGAGAGGGAAGATTTGTTTCCTGATCAGTAAAGTAAAACTGTTGTCTCTATGTGGAACAAAGATTGAACAGACCTTCTAGTAGCCTCTTTAAAATTTTGGGTATTTTCTTAGCTCTGGGTCCCACAGATGTGACCAAACCCACTGTGTATGGTATTTGCTGGGACATTCCTCACTACCTCTGTGAGACTTGGGGGGCAGACAAAATAATTAGTAAAATAAAGTCTATTGTTATTTCCACTAATATGTTTTTATTATGGATACTAAAAAATTATAAGGTATCTCAAAATATTCAAGATAAGACTTGTACCCAACTTTTGTATGGCCATATAGTCTGAAATCAATGTGAACATGGAGTTCATGTTGCCTGCTCTACTTTGAGAAATAAAGCCATTTGTTTCTGACCCAGGTGTTTCATGTGTTCTTCCAGCATTGATGAATCCGTGTAGAAAAATGTGATTCCTGCTAGAAGCGTGTGAGGAAGGAGAATGATTTCATGCACTGAATATATTCTAGCCCAGCTGAAATCCCTCAAAGATGATTACAAAGAAAGATAATGACTGAGATTTAAAGTATAAATTAGTTCAGAGTCTTTTCAACAACACCACAACAACATAAAATGTACTTAAATAGAAACATACAAAATGTATATTTATATTATTAAATTATAATCTTAAAATATTAAGCAACATCAATTTATAAATTAAGATAGTTATTAAAATTCAATATATCTAGTAACTATCAAATTGCAATTAAAAAACATTAAAATAAAAATCTATTGTTATTTCTGTCAATATATTTTTCTTATGGCTACTAAAAAATTATAAAGTACATGAAAATATCTGAGATAAGACTTGTATATAACTTTTATATGGCCTTATAGTCAGAAAGAATATTAATCTTATTTTTGACAGTATTAATAAATTTTTGTATGTGCATTTAAGTGGATTTAGAAAAATTATAGGATTATTTGTAGGTAAATAACAAAGACAGTTGTAGAAAAGGGTTATTTCATTGCTTTAATCAAGCAAATGTTATACTTTGCTATATATGGATACTAAAAATTATATATGGATACTAAAAATTTGTAAGATATATCAAAATATTCAACATAAGACTTGTATGCAATTTTTATATGGCTGTATAGTAGGAAACCAATGTGAACATGGAGCTCTTGTTGTCAGCTATACTGTATATATGTACAGTTACATATAATGATTTATATAAACAGTGTTCTATAATGTAAAAAACATCAATCATTTCAATTTAACCAATAATTGTTAGAATTATATTAGCTGGCAGCATGGCTGCATCTGGATAATCAATGACTGGATGAACAATGCTGGTCTCATTTATTTCTGGCAGGTGGCAGGCTGGTTAGTTTAGGGGAACTTACTCAGGATAAATACTTACCTTCTTTGTTCCACATTGTTTCATCTTCCAACTGACTAACCTGGGCATTTTCAAATAATAATTGAGAGCTCTAATGGTAATGAGTCAGCACTGATGTTCAAGTCTTTAAAAATAATTATTGTGTTACATTTGCTACTACTATACCATTGTCCAAAGCAAGTCTGTGATCAAATGCAGATTCAAGGTGTCAATAAAATTCACTTCTAGAGGGGCATATTAGACAGTTCTTATATTTTATATATATATATATCTCTATCTATCTATCTATCTATCTATCTATCTATCTATCTATCTATAGAGAGAGAGAGAGAGAGAGAGCACGATATGTACATATATGAAGAAACGTGTGTGTGTGTGTATATATATATACACTGTGTATATATATATATATACACTGTGTATATATATATATATACACACACACAGAGAAAGTGAGAGAGATTGAGACTCTTTATAAGAATTTGTCTTATGCAATTATGGAGGCTGAGAAGTTCCAGGATCTAACGTCATTAAGTTGAACACCCTAGAGAAATGATGGGGCAGTTCCAGTCTGAGTCTAAAGGTCTGAAAACCAGAAGAGCTGATGATGGAAGTTACAGCCCAAAAGTCTGCAGGCTTGAGCCCCAAGAAGAGCCAATGTTTCAGTTCGAGTATGAAGGCAGAAAAAGCTCAGTGTCCCAGCTCAAGGCGGTCAGGCAGGAAGAGTTCTCTCTTACTCAACCTTTTTTGTTGTTTCATGTCATCAATTGATTGGATAAGGCTCACTCACATTTAGAGGAACAATCTACTTTACTCAGTCAACTGTTTCAAATGTTAATCCCATCCAGAAACACCTTCACAGACACACCAAGAATAATGTTTGAATATATGTCTTGGCAGCCTGTGGTCCAGCCAAGTTAACACATAAAAATCATCGCTATGGGTGAAATAATAAAGTCACATTAAAAAGGGGCATGCATAGATATAAACAATATCTGACTCTTAAGCAATCTGCTACATTAAATATTCTAACCAAATTGTCTTGCATTATCAAATAGAGATGATATAATCTGTATTAAAGCTTTTATAAAGTTTAAAATATTCATAAACCAGACATGTATTACATGATCTGTATAGGACAGTTGCAATAATATATAATTTTCTAGGAGTTTGAATATTCAACAATTTTCTAACTCTACAAAATAAGCATAGAATTGGACTACCAATAGGACTCATGATTATCCAATGAGATAATAAATGATAAAACTTCTTCATTAAACATATATGGCCAACCAAACAATAATGAGTTCATCAGGTTCTTCTAGTATATATGGAACTATATTTCTGTGCAAAGATTAGTGTTGTATTTGATTTATTTTATTTTCTTCACATAACTATATATGTTTCATCTTCATGACCAGCAATTGAGGTCATTGAATCCAAGCATGTTTTCTTTTCTTAGCTCTAAATAAGAATCTTAGTTGCAAATTCCTAATAAGATACAGTTGAAGTAATACGACCACTTTGGAGCCATAATGTCAACAAGTTCTAATTTTTGAAAATGATATTGACCTTCCAAGCCCCAAGTGCATCATTTTTATTCAGTGAGTGCTAATTTCCTAAATAACATCCAACTGACCTAATAGAAGACAACTTCCAAAAGTGTTTCTTAGTCTCCCTGGTGTAGTTTACACAACGGGAAAATAAAGTTAACTATGTCAGAAACGACATTATTGGATAGAGCACAATGGTTGCAATTATATTTGTGGTTGTTTTAAACTAAGTAATTCTAATAGAAGTGTATCTCTAATAATAGAGTTAAATTTATGTGCTGATTTGGATTAAATGGACATTTTCTAATTTCATAAGTTTTACCAAAAATGTTTGTGTTCATCTAAAAACCAATTTTAAGACTACCTTTAGGATACAAATGAGTGTCAGAAGGGATAGTCCGTATCAGAGCAAATTTCTTTAGTGCACACAGAATGATTTTCATCATCTCCTATTGCTCTCTAAGGCCCTTTCCCACTTCTGCAAACCAATATTTTGTATTTTTAAAGCTTTAACAGCAAATGGAACATATTATTTAGTTCAATAAAATTATATTCAGGCAAAATCCTGCTTGTCTTGCATAATCAGCTATTTCAACTTTCTTACAGAAGATGTTTTTATAGAAATCATTCCCTATGCAATGAAAAAAAAAACTTTGATTTATCCAAATGATAGGGAAAGTATACTCAAATCAACAGTATATTGTGCATAATATTTTATCATGATATCACAAACATATTAGCCTAGATTTTTCCCAGTGCACTAGTAAATATGAATCCTTCTTATAAAAGAGGAGAGTCTTTCTTGTCTTCTCTTCTATATTGATTTTATTCTCATGCATAATCTAAAATAACATATGCTTTTTCAGGGTTATAGTCCTAATGAAAACTGGCATTTAGAAATTTGTGATACCCGGCCGGTCGCGGTGGCTCAAGCCTGTAATCCCAGCACTTTGGGAGGCCGAGGCGGGTGGATCACGAGGTCAAGAGATCGAGACCATCCTGGTCAACATGGTGAAACCCCGTCTCTACTAAAAATACAGAAAATCAGCTGGGCATGGTGGCGTGTGCCTGTAATCCCAGCTACTCAGGAGGCTGAGGCAGGAGAATTGCCTGAACCCAGGAGGCGGAGGTTGCGGTGAGCCGAGATCGCGCCATTGCACTCCAGTCTGGGTAACAAGGGCGAAACATCGTCTCAAAAAAAAAAAAAAAAAAGAAATTTGTGATAATTAATCTTTACAATTTAATTAATATTTTATTGCCATTAGAGGTATACATGGAACATAATTAAATAAACATAATTCTTTATAAAATCTGGAGATGAGAATGTTCAGAAGCTTTCCCCCACATGTTTAGTTTAAAAAATCCCACACACATTTTTCTTCTCACAGTTTCACCTGGGAAATATAACTTCATTATAAAAATATGAATTTGTCATAAGTTTATCAAAGGATAAATATGTATCATACTATGTAAGGTGGACCAATGCTTCTCAACCCATAATGTGCATCTGGGTCACCTGAAGATCTTGTTTAAAGTGTAGATTCTGATTCAACAGATTCTGTTGATTCTGGATGAGAAATCAAATTTGTGCATTTTTAGCAATGCTCTCAAGTCAGGTCAATGGTGGTCTAGCTATATATACATGAAATATGTGTGTGTGTGTGTGTGTGTGTGTGTGTGTGTGTGTGTGTGTAACACTGCTCCACTGCATATTATTGCTATGTATATTGTACATTATATACAAAGCAACATTTAGTTCATAGATGCTTAACATAATTAATTAAATAGCCTTAGTATTTTTTATTTAATCAATTAATTGGAATGCTTACAAATAGAATTTTAATAACAAGAAATATTTTTTCATTATTGAAGTCAGTTTGAAGTGGCATAAAGACATGAAATAATAAAATCCAAATTTCACACTAGGAAGATTTTACTTCATGTTGTATAATAAAGTAACAATAGCCATATACTCTGTTACAAAATTTGAAGTGACAAGTTTACATTTAGTAACCTAAAACTATTTTTTTCCTAGAGCTCAAATTTCTGTTAATAGCTCTGCATTAAAAATCTTTTGTTATTTTTCACCTTAATCAGCCCACTTTCTTAGCAGAAGATCTGAGTGAAAGATAAATACTGAATTCATAGTATACTATAATATATCAATTTCTGAAGCAGGTCAAACAATAATTATGAGCAAACACAATATTTCTTTGGCATTTGGGGAATTCAGTTTGGGTGGAATAAAATTTTTATGTTGGTGGAACACCTATAATTTGAATATGTTGATGAGAGAAATACAAAATAACTCACAGAATAAGTACACAAACACATTAGGTATGTGCATCTATTACATGTACCCATATAGACAAAAAATTATCATCCTAATAACTGATAGCTATAGAAAATACTATATATGTCCAAAACTATACTAAAAACTCTACATGAATTGTTGCGTTGGATTTACAAATGGCTGTTGAAATCAGTGCAGTACTGTATATACTGTTTTGTAAATGTAGGAACTAAGACTTAAGGTAGTCAATGCACTTGCATACCACAACACACCTACTAAAAGCTGGGGTAGAAATGGGATTGGAAATAAGTTTAGTTTTTCTTATTTCTCATTCCTGAACAACTAAGATAATCCCACATATTGGGGATTTTGTTTTTCATCAGACAGCAACGTTTTGCTACCCAACTTTATACTGGTCATAATGATGTTAGGCTGTGTTAGTGTAAAATGAATTTTGGAACCTCAGTTGCGCAACACTGAAAAGTAATGTATCTCTCAGTGATAAGATATTCAGAGAGGCAAGTGGCTCCCCTTAATTCCACGTGGAATATTTGTTTTTCCAAAGTTGATGTGACAGGGGAAGAAAAACATGAAAGGAGTTGACTCTGAGCTGCCTTGGTTTGGAACAGAAACACAAATCGCCACCGCTCACACCGCTTTAGCCAGAAGAATGTCTATGGTCTTAATCCAACAGCAAGGGGAATGTAAAAATACCAGGGAATTTGTGCATATCTAGTGAGTGTGATTTCTGCCACAAAGTGTTGACACAGATTTTTAAATCTTAACAGGCATTTTATATGTCATTTGTCTTAGATTGGGTTCACCCTAAAGCAAATACTAAGACAAGGAATTAAATGTGAGTAGTTTATTCAGGCAGTGACCCAGGAATCACTGGTAGGGGAATTGGGAGTTTAAACAGGTAAGAGATGAAAGGAAAACAAAGCTTCAACTATAAAGCAAGTTGCAATTGTGGAATACTACAGCTTACTTCTGCCTGGGAACTCTGGGAATCAGCATAGAACAAGGCCTCAATATCAGCAACAGAAAGCTCAAGGAAATGAACCACTTTAGTGAGTCTGTCCAACACTAGCTAAGGACATTAATTCCCTGGTACTTCTAGTCTGCCCCACGTACAAGATTAAGAAAGAGTTCCATTTGTAAGAAAATTCTCCTTGACAAAGAGAGAGACATTGCTTTTGGAAATTATAGGAAATGAAAATATGGGCAGAGGATCTACTATGAATATGTATATACACACATATACAATAAAATGTCCTTAATTATAAACACACACATATATGTGTATACATGCATAAATAAAATGTATGCCAATGAATATATATACAACAAAGAATTTGTTGTTATATGAACCTATCATATTTTCTTTCAGTTCAAAAAATAGCTCCAGGCAAAATAAATTCAGTCTCAATGCCCCAGTTGAGAGCATCATTATATTTATTGCATGAACTTCATGACGTTCAGGAAATGGCATAGTTTGAGTTGCACACCCTCTAATTCTAACATCACGTGTACTTCTACAGAACTTTAAGCTGAACATTTGAGGAACAACTTTTATAGGTGAGAAAGAGCATCTTGGAAGATATGAGTTGTATGAGCTGTGCTGTCTCTGACTGGTGTATATAGTTGTGTTATTGCCTGAATCTCTACATTTGAAGTTATTTTCTTTCAAACAAATGAACAAATAAAATATTATTATTTTGCCCTACTCAATGTGATTATAAAATTTCACTAGTAAATGTGACTTAAAGGAAACTGAATTAAAAGGAGGAAAATTAAATGTATCATGTCATTTCATTAAAAAAGTTAATCATTTATATACTGTGAATCTCTCTTAAATTTAAAATTATAAAACCATAAATTACTCTACATATTATATTTTTAAACTAGCTTCTTTTCATCTGTTCTAAATATATAGTACATTACCAAATGTGTTTCATTACTTTTTTCATTCTATTATATACAATGCATTTAACACTAATTAGTTAACACTCTGCATAAACTAATTTAAACACAGATATAGCCTCCAGTTTATGTTTTTAGAAATAAGAGAAATGTTAAAAGAAATTATTATATTAATCTCCAGATTTTTTGCAACTTTCTCCAAAGCTCTACAGGATTTGGCTGTAGGATAACTGCAATATCATGTCTTGCCTCTTGACTCTTGCTTACTCCTCTTTATTGGTTCATTTTATTCTCAGATATGTCAAGAATGCAACAGACTCAGCCTTTGTATTTGCTGATTTCACTGAAACCATCTCTACCAGACATGTGCAATGCTCCCTCAATATATTCAGGACTCTTCTAAAACGCCAAATCATCAATCATGCCTTTACAGATCACCCTACCTAGCAAGAAACACTGATTTACTATGCCTTTATCCTGCCTTATTTTCTTTCTTTCTTATTTTAATTATTACACTTTACATTTGGGGGTATATGTGCAGATCATGTAGGTTTGTTACATAGGTATACATGTGTCATGATGGTGGTTTGCTGCATCCACCACCCTGCCATCTACATTAGGTATTTCTACTAATGATCTACCTCCCCAATACCACCACCCCCTGCTATTCCTGCCCCCAGCCCCCAGCCCCTTGGCCCCAGTGTGTAATGTTCCCCTCCCTGTGTCCATATGTTCTCTTTGTTCAACACCCACTTTGGTTTCTGTTCTTGTGTTTGCTGAAAATGATGGTTTCCAGATTCATCCATGTTCCTGCAAAGGTTATGAACTCATCCTTTTTTATAGCTGCATAGTATTCCATGGTGTATATGTGGTACATTTTCTTTATCCAGCCTATCATTGATGGCTATTTGGGTTGGTTCCAAGTATTTACTATCGTGAACAGTGCTGCAGTAAATATATGTATGTATATATCTTTATAATAGAATGATTTATAATCCTTTGGGTATATACCCAGTAATGAGCTTGCTGGATCAAATGTTATTTCTATTTCTAGATCCTTGAGGAATAGCCAAACTGTCTTCCACAATGGTTGAATTAATTTACTCTCCCACCAACAGTGTAAAAGCATTCATTTTACTCCATATCCTCTCTAGCCTCTGCTGTCTCCTTATTTTTCAATGATCACCATTCTAACTAGTGTGAGGTGGTATCTCACTGTAGTTTTGATTTGCATTTCTATAATGACCAGTGATGATGAGCTTTTTTTCATATGTGTGTTTGCTGCATAAGTGTCTTTTTTTGAAAAGTGTCTGTTCATATCCTTTGCCCATCTTTTGATGGGGTTGTTTATTTTTTGTAAATTTGTTTAAGTTTTCCATAGATTCTGGATATTAGCCCTTTGTCAGATTGCATTCCCTTTGAAAACAGGTACAAGACAAGGATGCCCCTTCTCACCACTCCTATTCAACATAGTATTGTAAGTTCTGGCTAGGGCCATCTGGCAAGAGAAAGAAATAAAGGGTATTTGAATAGGAAGCAAGGATGTCAAATTGTCGCTGTTTGCAGATGACATGATTGTATATTTAGAAAATGCCATCATCTCAGCACAAAATCTCCTTATGCAACTTCAGCAAAGTTTCAGGATATGAAATCAATGTGCAAAAATCACAAGCATTCCTATACACCAGTAATAGACAAACAGAGAGCCAATCATGAACAAACTCCCATTCACAATTGCTACAAAGAGAATAAAATACATAGGTATACAACTAACAAGGGATGTGAAGGACCTCTTCAGAGAGAACTACAAACCACTGCTCAAGGAAATAAGAGAGGATACAAACAGATGGAAAAACAATCCATGTTCATGGTTAGGAAGAATCAATATCGTGAAAATATCCTGCCTTATTTTCTTAAAAAATGTTTATCGTTCTTGAGAAAATACATATATATAGCTTCTTGAGAATGTGTGTCCTTTATCCCCAATTAGAGTGTAATCTTCATGAGGGTGGGGTCTTTACCTTAGTCATTGTAAAAATTTCCAGTGTTTAGAACATCATCTGAAATACAGGACATACTCAATTAATATTTGTGTAAGTAATAGATAAATGGAACAAATGGATCAATTAATCTTAATGAAAAAAAAGCAAGACCTAAAGTAATTAAAACATGAAATAATTATCTTCAACACAAATCATGTGAACTATAATATTATGTATGATGGCTATGATTTTTGTAGGCCATATTTGAATTGATTGATTTGTTCCTTTCAAAAGCCCAAAGAGTTGGGTTTTATTATTACTCCAGCATTGCAGACGGACAATAGATAGAAGCTATGTTCCAGATTCAGTTTACACAGATAGATAGGTTCACTGTTTTTTTTTTTTTTTTTTTTTTTTTTTTTTTTTTTTTTTGAGACAGAGTTTCACTCTCGATACCCAGGCTGGAGTGCAATGGCGTGATCTCGGCTCACTGCAGTCTCCGCCTCCTGGGTTCAGGCAATTCTCCTGCCTCAGCCTCCTGAGTAGCTGGGATTACAGGCATGCACCACCATGCCCAGCTAATTTTTTGTATTTTTATTAGAGACGGGGTTTCACCATGTTGACCAGCATGGTCTCGATCTCTTGACCTCGTGATCCACCCGCCTCGGCCTCCCAAAGTGCTGGGATTACAGGCTTGAGCCACCGCACCCGGCCGGTTTACTGTTTTATCCAATATTTTTGTGTGCAAATTTGGCAGAACTGTTGGTTAACAACCTGATTTATTATTTGAAGGAGAATAGAGACTACTCAGTATTAGGAAACTTCTTTAGGGTTTTTGTTTTGTGGGGCTTCTTAGGGTGGTGGGGTTATTGGTTTTGAATTAGTCATAAAATTAACATATTATAGTAATTGGAGGTAGCAAACAAGATTCATTATGTGATAGTTAGGATCTTAGGAAAACAGGGGACAACCAGAAGTAAGAAAAATGCTGAGGCAAGTTATTGTTACGAAGGGCTATGTCAAACATGGATTTAGGCTTACCATCAGGAGGGTAATGTTTCATCATCCTCAAGTCCTTAGGTTGGGCATCTCCTCTAGTAATTCTGTTTGGTAGCACGATTTGTTTATGTCCAGACTATCTATTGGCTTAGGTAGAACCACAGGCCAAGTTTGGTTTCATTAAGTATGATAGTGAATCAAGAGTTATCAACGTCAAATATATATTATCCAGTTTACCTCATCCCAAACCAATATCTGATCTGTCACATTAGGTTCTATTCCATTTGTTTATGTGAACTTAATAAGTAGCTTAGATATTTTCTTACTTACATTTTCTCATGGATTTCCAAAAATCCATGAGATTGAGCTTTGATTAGTAGGATTGATTATAGATTATCTGAATGTTCTATAACCTCTGTGTGTGTGTGTGTGGAGGGTGTGTGTGTGTCTTTGTATGTGTACATGTGTGCATGTGGTTTCATGGAAACTAAGACCAAATTGCTTGATATAAGAAAAGGACAGTAGAAATAAAAGAGATTTTTTTTTTTGAGACAGAGTCTCACTCTGTCGTCCAAGCTGGAGTGCAGTGGCAGAATCTCGGCTCACTGCAATTTCTGCCACCTGGATTCAAGTGGTTCTCCTGCCTCAGCCTCCCAAGTAGCTGAGATTACAGGTGCCCACTGCCATACCCAGCTAATTTTTTTATTTTTAGTAAAGACAGTGTTTCACCACCTTGGCCAGGCTGATCTTGAACTCCTAACCTTGCGATCGACTGCCTCGGCCTCCCGAAGTGCTGGGATTACAGGCATAAACTACTGTGCCCAGCTGAGAGATTTTTAAAATTAGAAAACAAGACATTGAAGATAGATACTATGTGGGGTGATAGAGAATTAAAAAAACAAAAAAAACAAATTGTCTCTGATGCCGAAGAAACACAGCTTCACTATTGTAATTGTTGCTAGGTATATAATGCAATTTTTTTATTTTCCTTCATCTTTTCTTTGTTAGAGTCTTCTCTAGGCAAAATCAGGTCTCCACTGATCTGGGATATCAATATATCAGGTGTGTAAAGTGATGAGCATTAGAGGATAGTAAAGTAGAATAAATTAGTGGCATTGAAACCTAGATCTTTATTAAAATCAGTTTGATGACTTAAACAATGTACATCAAGTGGACACATAATCAGAACTGGGACCCACTAATTCTAGCTACCTTCTACCATCTCAGAATAGGGGAGATTGGTAGCATAAGTTGATAACAGTTAATCAGCTCTGCAGATTGTTACAATCAGCATGGGAACAACTTCCATCATTGACTTTGAGGCTTTGTCCCATGCACAGTCTCATTATTTTCTCCATTGGTTGTGGTGAGAATAAAATAGCCACTTTCCCTTGACAATGATTCCCACCTATGTGTGCAGCTGTAGCCGGAAAGAATGTGTTCTCAGCACTCTTTCTTCTATAGCTAAAGACTGCAAAACATGTATTTGCTTTGATAGCTTTTGTTGAAGTCACCTTAATCTGGTAAGAGCTCAGGTGCTTTCTACCTGTAGTTTTCTGTCAGGCTGAGGATGTGTGGCATTATTTTAAGTTTTATTTCAGGGTTTCTGGGAATAATTTGTTTCGGGGTATATTTTTGCGAATCCCTTAACTCTGTCTTTAGTCTTCCCATTTTACTCCATCTTCTAAATAGTTGCTTTACTCTGCTTTCCCAATTGAGAGAGCGTCAGCTATGCAATCAGTATCACTGTATGTGATTAATATGTGACATTGGCAAAATGATTCTGTTCTTTGTATTTTTACTGAATCTGTCTTAATGTCATGCACTTTGTATGAATGATAATGATGGTGATGCAATGGCACGCACACACACGAAAGCTAATTGTGTTGGATCTGAGTCTCAGAGCTTTGGTGCCATCATTAATATATACACTTAATTTAAATGGGAATCAACCCTAAAAGTCTAGACTTCACCAGTATGCAATATATCCACCTAAGAAAACTGTACTTGAATTCCTTACATCTATAAAAATAAATAAATAAATCATTAAATAAACAATGGGAATCAAACAGTTTATCTGTGTCACAAAATTCACTCTTGTCTCATTCGGTTTGGTTTGTATATTTAGAGTTAAATAGATTTCAGTGGAACAAGGAAAAGTACCCACTGATTATTTTAAGATTATAATCATAATTTCCGGTGAAAATTTCATCTTAGCATTCCATTTTTCTCTTGCTTGTTGGTGGCATCGCACTTATTTTACATGGTGAGCCAAAGCGTATCACTGAATCTGCACTTCCATTCAAAACTATTATAATTTACGTGTGCAACTGTCTTATGTTTTCTTTTATGTTAATGATCCAGATGGCAACAAGAACTTGAGAAGCAAATAATACAACACAATTTAGACAAAAATATACATGAGCATATCTGTGAGTCATATTGAAAAATGAAGATTATACAATGTATTGTGATACAACTTAAACTTTGGGAAACAAGTTCCTTTTCAAAGTTTAAATTATTGTTCTGTCAGTTATTTATGTTTGTTGTTGAGCAAACTTTTGATCTAGATGTTGGATCTACATTCTCATTGGTAATATAGCGACAATAAAAGCTACCTTTCAAAGATGTTTTAAAACCTAGGGAAAATAACTCTAGAGTATGTGGCTCATAACCTATACACAAATCAATTCCAATCATTTTTATTATTATATCCTTAAAGTCAAAATGACAAAGTTATCACGGTATTAATCACCTTCCTATATATATGGATGAGATTTGTCATAATTAAAGTGACTTAAAGCCTTCAGGTTTTTGGAGGCAAACACTTTCTCTTTCAGATATTTTCTAGAAACTTGACATACTGCTTAATCATGAGTACAGGCATAACCTACACCTTACACTGATTTAGGGTTTCAAAAGTGTAATTCTACTAAGGTTGTGGTTTTCTTTTTTTCTTTTAGGTGTTTCCTCGCTCATCTGTTAAGTTCCTGCTGGCTATTTAGCAGCTCCAGATGGCGTGATTTCCTGTGGTCTGAATTCTTGCACATACTGCACTATCTTAGTTCTCATCTGTGATCCACATCAGGAACAGGCTCGGTGGCTACATATGATGAAGAGCTGGCAGACCATAGGCAAATGTCACCTGCACTAAAATCTTAAAATGTTTTCTTCAGACTTGTTTGACTTCTGTGTATGTACATTCACCTTATGAAAAGAGGAGAACAACGTTCAATTTCAGTAGGGTAGGAATCAATTCATTTATATTCCAAAATAAACACTCAAATTTAGTCCATAATAGCTGTTATATTATAGATTACAGTAGAGTGTGTTCTCATTAAATGGTAAAGAAATGGTTGATAAGAGGTCACCCTAAATTGTTCTTGAACCTCTTTACTAATATTTCCTGCATTATCTCTCTTTGTTAGTCCTGCAGGATAAACTACCAAGAGTAGCGTGTAAGGTTCCTTTGTGTTCGATCTATGCATGACAGCTCTCACATATTTGTTTCACCTGAGATAATGCCTATAGTTATTTACATATTACTGCTTCTTGATTATCAATAGAGGACACAAAGCAAGGATATTTACTTTAAAAAGTGACAAAGATAAATCACTGGTTGAAATGGAAGTGGGCAGTTTGGGATAGAAATATAACCAAGTCAGTCATTTTTAAAGGAAAAATTTAGTTTTTATTTCAGAGAGTTTTTTTAAAAAAACTAAAACTTCCAATTTCATATTGTTGGTACTGTTGTGATGCCTAGGAGTTAGAGATAAATTTTTAGATAATTCAAAAAATGCATGCCAATTTGTTGTTTATAAACTGAGTTCCACAAAATTGGGTAAAGTTAAACTTTAGCTATGTTGGTAATTTTAGTGATAAATTATGTTGACTAAAAGTTTACCGGCTGGGCGCGGTGGCTCAAGCCTGTAATCGCAGCACTTTGGGAGGCCAAGGTGGGTGGATCACGAGGTCAAGAGATTGAGACCATCCTGGTCAACATAGTGAAACCCTGTCTCTACTAAAAATACAGAAAAATTAGCTGGACATGGTGGTATGTGCCTGTAATCCCAGCTACTTGGGAGGCTGAGGCAGGAGAATTGCCTGAACCCAGGAGGCAGTGGTTGCGGTGAGCCGAGATCATGCCATTGCACTCCAGCCTGGGTAACAAGAGCAAAACTCCATCTCAAAAAAAAAAAAAAAAGTTTACCATTTCATTCACACATACTATTTAAGAGTATGTACACATTTGCTCTCATGGTGAAGCTTCTTCATAAACGTTTATTTAATTAATTCATTAATTATCTCAACATAGATAAATGTATTCTAGGAACTATGAGATATACAGGAAATCTAACAAAGAATGTGTTCATATTGAGGAAATATACAAGTTAAACAGTCAGTGAAAATATAGAATAATGTTCTGAGAAGTAAGCCATATACTTTATACTGTAAGTTAAAAATGCAAAACTTCAAACCTTTGTATTTACACACACACACAAGTATATTTTGTATGCTTCCTTTAGAAGTGAGAATTTACATATAAGAGCAAAAATGAAATCAAATCAATTATTGAGAACAGACCTGGTTAAACATACTAAGGATTATAGCTTATATAAAGTGTTTCTCTAAGACTCATACATAGAAAAGGTCTGGAGCAGCTAATTTCTAAGATTTCTTTTTTTGTTTGTTTTCTATTAGGAAGAGGGTTACCATTCTATTTTTGCTGCTATAACAGAATACTTGAATATGGGAAATTTAAAAACAATACAAATTTATTTCTCATAGTTCTAGAGGCTTGGAAGTCCAAAATTAAGGTGTCAGTAGGTTCAGTGCCTGGTGAGGGATGCTTTCAGCTTCCTAGATGGTACCTTGTTGCTGTGTTCTCATATGAAGGAAGAGCAAGAAAGAATGAGAGAAGGAAAAAACGTGGCCAAGCTTTTGCTATTATAATGAATCCAGTCCCTGATAACTGCATTAACCCATTTCATGAGAGTGGAGCATTCATGGCCTAATCATCTCTTAAAGGTCCTTCCTCTTAATACTGTAACAATGGCAATTAAATTTCAATGTAACTTTTGGAGGCAAAAAACATTTAAATCATAGCAAAGGCATAATATTTTAAATTTTGCCCCAGGCCATAACAAACACTTGCTCACACACAAACACTTGCTCACAGGCACATACACACACACACGCGCGCACACACACACGCACACACACACACGCACATTACTTTGGAATATTTTTGTGTCTCTTCTTCCTCCAAGTACTTAGTACCGACAATCAACTTCAAGGTCAGACCAAAAAAAAAAAATCAGACAATCTTTTTTTCTATTTTCTGAATATTGCCCTAACCCAACCGCCGTCCTTTCAAGTACCACACTATTCTCTGGGGCTTCTCTAACCATTCCCACAAATTGTAAGTAGTCTGATCATTAAATTCTCTACAGCATTCTCAGTGTGTTGTAGAGAATGCAGCATGTGTTTGACTATAGTATCCTGACTGATTTAGAGGAAAATGTTCTATTTTATATGCTCAGGAGGTAAACTCATCCTCATCAACATCTCTTAAAGAGCACTTCTTATCATGTAATCTTTGTCGAAGACATTCCCTTTTATTAAGTTTGGTAAGCTAGAATCTTAGCAATGTGCTCATTTTGTCTCTTCCCTCAATCCCAGCAGCTGAATGCTGTGATCCTCAACAACTCTCTAACTTTTGATTTCCTATCATCTGGCTTTTGATTGATTGTTTTACTCTTATTTTATTGTATCAAAAGGTGAACCTTATTACAATGAAGACTTTGGGGGCTCCCTTACTCAGTATTTTCAATCACGGGCCAACCCCCATCCCCAGCTCCTATGCAATCTTAACTCCAGAGACGGCAATTAGTTAGGGAGACCCATTTCCTATGCAGCCTGTACACACACTGCTGATTTGGAAAAAATAATTCAGCGTGTATGTTTTTAATAGTATATTTATTGATGAAATTCTGAGCCTTTCTTATGAGGTACCACAATTGTCATTGTAATAAGCCTGTCCTTGTCTCAAAAGCAATTAATTATTAAAATAGTTTCTTATTCTTCCAATCAGCTCAAATGTAAAGGGACTAAAGACTTTAGTCCCAGTCAATTCAGACTCATTAATGGACCTTTCCTGAGGTGGCTGAAGGATTCATGACTAATAATATGTTCTTGAACTTTTCTGAGCTATTATCACAACCAGAAAGCCAAGATGATTTTCTGATGGAAATTATACAAAAGTAGTTGTGGAGGCTCTAATCAGAGATCAGAGTCCAAAACACCTGCATCTAACAGCAGTGTAGTTGCCTCATTCCATATGCTACTTGCTATGGTCTGAATGTTTGCATGCTTCTTAAACTATTATGTTGAAACCTAATCCTCAGTGTGATAGTATTAAGAGGTGGGGCCTTTGGGAAGTGATTAGGTCATGAAGGCAGATTAGTGCCCTAGAGACCCAGGGGAATTTGTCGGCCTTCCACCATGTGAAGATGCAGCAAGAAGAGGGGTCCTTGCCAGACACCAAATGTGCCCACACCTTGATCTTAGACCTTTGAGCCCCCAGAATGGTGAGAAATAGATTTCTGTTGTTTATAATCTACCCAAGAGAAGGTATTTTGTTACAGCAGTTTGGATGAAAACACTTGGCGTTTAGGTATTACTCTGTGCTAAAATGACTAAACTGAAGGTCTGTCTACCAAAGCTAACTTCTTGAATATTGTATACTTCTATCAGGCTCAGACTTCAGGCCTACCTGAGGTCTCCCCTGTTTTAATTCTATTTACTACCCAAAAACCACACAAAAACAAAATAATTTCATTATCTCCTGTGTTTAGAGCATAATTTATAAACAATATGTTTGCATAAGGGTGAAGAGTTCAAAATAATAACAGAGAATCATTAAAAAAAGAAGTAACATTACAAATAATAAATCCTAAAACATATTTAGACAGTGGCACCTTTTAACACATTTGTCTCTGTTTAGTAAATTTCAACCCATCATATTGCTTTTATTTCAGAAAACAACATGAATATTATCACCGAGTCAATGTTAATGTCCTAGGAGACTATATAAGAGACATGCAGCTCACCATCTACTAGAATTTTTTGTTGAGCATAAATAAAATGGAACAAAAAAGAAAATGGGTCATCAACATGAAAATTTTTGTTTCTATTAAAAACTGTTCTAATTCAAGAGCATTTGACTACTTGCAACCAGAGGAACTAAACACTATGGAGACCTTTAATAACTCCATGTCAAATATTAAAAGGATCTAAAATGATCTGATTTTTATTTATAAACATTTGACTCATTTCCACTCTACAGCCACAAAATTAGAATATCAAATATGATGCTTTTATAAATTGTACCTTTAAACTTGCTCTAAATTTTTAATGGAATAATTACCATGATTTCTTAGTACTTTCACACTTATAAATGTTAAAATGTTCATCATCTCAATAATTCATATAAAAATGAAATGTGTATTTAGTTCAGTGAAATTGTACTCAATTAAAAAAAATCTGACTTCCTTTTACATTTTACCATCTGGTTATTATATAAAACATTTATTTTAATATTTTCAAAAGAATTTTAAAGCAATACTAATTTTGTCATTGTGTATTTGATTAACAGCTCTTTTGGCAAGGAATTACCCTAGCAATTAGCATAGGTATTCAAGTAAGATTTTTCTAGTTCTTTTTTTTTTTTTTTTTTTTTTTTTTTGAGATGGAGTTTCGCTCTTGTTACCCAGGCTGGAGTACAATGGCGCAATCTCGGCTTCCGCCTCCTGGGTTCAGGCAATTCTCCTGCCTCAGCCTCCTGAGTAGCTGGGATTATAGGCACGCGCCACCATGCTCAGCTAATTTTTTGTATTTTTAGTAGAGACGGGGTTTCACCATGTTGACCAGGATGGTCTCGATCTGTTGACCTCGTGATCCATCCGCCTCAGCCTCCCAAAGTGCTGGGATTACAGGCTTGAGCCACCACGCCCAGCCTGGTATATTCTTTTATTTCCTTTCTTTTATAAGAGGAGCTATCTTCAGAATTCATAAACATACACCTCAAAATATGGTTCTATATGAACTATAAAATAAATTAGAATATCTGTCTAAAGTGAAATGAGTTGCTATTCTAACTGAATTTCTATACTTGTAAAGATAAATAAATAGGTGTATTGTTTTAAATATGCTAACCATTCAAATACATATATACATATATTGTATTAAATATGCTAACCATCCATATACATATATATATGTATTTGGACATATATATATAATAGGATAATAATTTTATTTTTCTTCAACATCCTTCCTATCTATAAGCTGACAATTAAAACCATATTTCTTTAGACTTTGTTCTCATATTGTAATCCACGTTAAGACTCTAGCAGCACAAAGGCATGACAACAAAACAAAGTGTTGAATATCAAAAAAACAATTACTTTAACTGAAATAATCCCATTTGAAAATGCATTTGAGAACTCTTATCCTACAGTGATTATTAAAGGTGAACTCTTGCTGGCTTGGTATAAAATAATTTTTATACCAAGTCAATATGTTCATTTCGGTTTGAACATTTCATTACCTCCAGATAAATATTTCCCTCTTCTTTAAGTTAACCATTTTTTGAAAAAAATGAATAGTTTAATCTATTCATCTATATGGCAGGTAAAGTGATCTATGTGGGAACGCTCCCATGCGAGACCCCCAAGTAGTGGGTCACACCATATGGTTGAGCTTGATCCCGGACACGGGCCCCCTGTTGGAGGTAGTCGAGCTATGGGGAGGGAGAACCGCAAGAAAGCTTATGTGATATACAAAAAATAACATGAGTTATTTTTTGTATATCACATAAATAACATGAGGTGATGGGAGGCACGGTGTCCACTTTTGGTTCTCACGGTGTCCACTTTGGGTTCTCTGTTCATTATAGTTTCTTCTTAAAGTTATGACTTAAATCTTCAAAGCAAGCTGATAGTAAAAATTGCTCTGTTTATGTCTTTCCTGCACCTGGACCCTTGATGTGGTTGGTATTTACAATATTGCTCGTTACTTAATGATTTATAATGTAGCCTGTGATTTTCTTGTGAAACTCCTGCCCTAGATAAATAGTTTCTTTTAAACTTCTAAACTTAGATATTGCACCTAGACTCTTGTGACTGATAATTGCACCCCCTGCTTTAACCTGATTATGTATCTCCCTGTTCCCAGCATATTTATCCAAAATATGGTGACTTGTGATTGTACTGTAAAACTTTCTGTTCCCCTTTATCTCACGAAACACTGATCCCATGACATAAACACTTCTACTTGTGTTTATATAACCAGACCCCGAGTTCAATAAAGCTGTTAGTGAAGCATCTGACTTCTCAACCGTCCACAGCCCGTCTGTTCTTTCTTCTCTTCCGCGCACCCCCCTTTCCAAGTTGGGACCCTCTTGCTGGCCAAGAGCCCCCTGGCAGACATGCTGGCACCCACAGAACTAAATGTAATTTTGGAATTTTGACTATCACAGAATTATAATATTTGTTATTTTGGCACAAATATTGAAAGTATATGGCCCTCATGGCCCTGTGGAATTTCTGCAACATATCAATTTTGTTAGTTTTTTTTCTATTACTGTTAAAAAAGAAAACATTGGGATTTACTTATGTTAATAGATAACTCAATACCGTGTGTGTGTGTGTGTGTGTGTGTGTGTGTGTGTGTGTGTGAGAGAGAGAGAGAGAGAGAGAGAGAGAAAGTTGAGATTTTTTTTTTTGAGACGGAGTTCCACTGTTGTTACCCAGACTGGAGTGCAATGGCATGATCTCGGCTCACTGCAACCTCTGCGTTCTGGGTTCAAGCAATTCTCCTGCCTCAGCCTCCCAAGTAGCTGGGACTATAGGCGTGCACCACCATGCCCAGCTAATTTTTGTATTTTTAGTAGAGACGGGGTTTCACCTTGTTGACCAGGATGGTCTCAATCTTTTGACCTCGTGATCCACCTGCCTCGGCCTCCCAAAGTGCTGGGATTATAGGCATGAGCCACCGCGCCCCGCCGAGAAGTTGAGATATTTTAAACCCTATATTGTTTATATTACAGCAAAATTGCTGGATCTAAATTGCAAAGAGGCAAGATAACGTTCCATCCTTCAAGTGTCCTGTGAATGATGGAGCTAGAGTCAGATAACCTCAACTTTCTGAACCTTAGACTGGTGAAATTTCTGTTTTTCACCCAGGCTGGAGTACAATGGTGCAATCCCAGCTCACTACAATCTCCACCTCCTGAGTTCAAGTAATTCTCCTTCCTCAGCTTACCCAGTAGCTGGGATTACAAGCATGTGACACCATGCTTGGCTAATTTTTGTGTTTATAGTAGAGACTGAGTTTCACCCTCATGGCCAGGCTGGTCTTGAACTCCTGATCTCAAATGATCCACCTGTCTCACATTCCCAAAGTGCTGAGATTGCCAGTGTGAGCCACTGAGCTCGGCCCGGCTTGCCTTCCTTCCCTCCCTCCCTCCCTCCCTCCCTCTCTTCCTTCCTTCCTTCCTTCCTTCCTTCCTTCCTTCCTTCCTTCCTTCCTTCCTCTTTCTCATAAGAAAAAAAATCCTAAAATTGAAGCTAAAAAAATCAAATTCCAGCCCCACTTCTAATATATTTGTAATTGAAGCAGGTCTATTATATTTTGTGAATTTTAGCTT
Source organism: Saguinus oedipus (assembly GCA_031835075.1). Taxonomy (NCBI): domain Eukaryota; kingdom Metazoa; phylum Chordata; class Mammalia; order Primates; family Cebidae; genus Saguinus; species Saguinus oedipus. The sequence goes on along the minus strand of CM063186.1, from coordinate 49,676,565 downwards.
TCTCATTTACTTAGGAGATACATTGGTAATTTCTTTAGTGTTGTCATGGATATCTGGTGGTTTAATATATATGAAACTGCTTTTAAACTGTTCTAATGCTATTATCAATTGCCTCAAAGTTATGAATATTCTTTTATTGTACATGTTTCTGATATACAGTTAAAATATGAAAGTATTGCTCAGGATCTCATTTAATTAATAATTTTAATTTTAGATGTATCAGTGTAGTGGTATGTCATGTTATCTATGTATGTCTCAATATTATATTAGTTATCATGGGTTTAAAACTGAACTTTTAATAAGATTTAAACACTGTATCTTGTCAAAGCTAGAAGAGATAACATCCAGACCTTTGACTTCTTTGCTGCTTCTTAAGCGTTAGATTGCCAACTCAGCAAAATAAAAAATTATACCTCTAAAAATAGAAGCCTCAATGTCCACCTGCTTCAAAAGCATTTCTCAGTATTATTACGGGTCTCCATGAGGGATACTGGGAAGTATTAGATGAGGAAGATTTTCACTATTTCTTGTGTCCACAGTTTTAGACCTTCTGCTCTCTGAGTCCTACCTCTGGAGATGTCCTGCAAGCTAGAAGCTCAGCCAAGTGCAGGTTCTGCAACTGAGCATGCAAGCTATTTTCTGTGGGGGTTCACATACTGTTGGTTTATCCCTATGAGTCTGTGTCAACTCTGTGTCTTTTTGTGGCACACTTAATTAATTATTATAAAAATAAAATAAAGAAGAAAATAGTTCCTCTAATGTGAAAAAAAATCTTGCATACATCACAAAAATAAAATTTCGAAATAAGGCAGAATAAACTTCCAGCAGCAAGCAGTGAATGAGAGAAACAGCTGCAGCAAAGATGGTAATAAGAGAGAAAGCATAATTAAACCAGATGTTGTAAAACATGCAATTTAAAATGATATACAACATTGATTTTAAATATAAATGTAAATAAAAAGGATGGATCAGAAGCATAATTAACACCAAAAAGAAACAAAAATAAATATGGTAAAAAATAAATTAGGATGATACACTGTAACGGACTTTGCTCAGACAACAAAATATTCTTAGCAAAGGGAATTTTTCCTGATTTTTAAATTCAGTGCTGCTCAATCAAATATGCATTTAGCAGGGTCTCAGTAGGTACTTCAATGATGATAAACTTAAGAGACAATGAAACAGGGAAAATGTGCTTTCTTAACATTAAAAAATACAGTTCAAGCCCTTCTGTCTCTCTCTCTCAGTCTCTCTCTCTCTTTCTTTCTTTCTTTTTCTTTTTTTTTTTTTTTTTTTTTTTTTTTTTTTTTTTTGAGACATGGTCTCAGTCTCTCACCCAGGCAGGAGTGCAGTGGCATCATCATGGATCACTGTAACCTCTGTCCCCAGGCTCAGGTGATCCTCACACCTCAGCTTTCCTGGTAGTGGGACTACGAGCACAGGCCACTGCACTCAGCAAGTTTTGGTATTTTTTGCAGCGGATAGGGTTTTAACATGTTCTCCAAGCTGTTCTAGAACTCCTGGGCTCAAGGGATCCATTCACCTCGGCCTCTCAAAGTGTTGGAATTACAGGCATGAGCTACCATGTCCAGCCTAAGCTATTCTATTTAATGCCAAAATTGTCCCCAAATGGTTTATGCTTCAGCAGAAGTGTTAACTTATTCATATTCTAACTGTGGGTTGTGTTTATGTCTTAAAACTCTCCCACCGGGTGCGGTAGCTCACACCTGTAATCACAGCACTTTGGGAGGTCAAGGTGGGCGGATCACGAGGTCAGGAGATCGAGACCATCCTGGCTAACATGGTGAAACACCATCTCTACTAAAAATAAAAAAAAAATTAGGTGGGTGTGGTGGCATGCACCTGTGTAATCCCAGCTACTCGGGAGGCTGAGGCAGGATAATCGCTTAAACCCCGGAGATGGAGATTGCAGTGATCTGAGATCGCACCACTGCACTCCAGCCTGTATGACAGAGCGAGACTCTATCTCAACAACAAAAACAACAAACTATCTAGTAGCTCTATGTGTATGTCGTTAGTTCTCTTGGTGACCAGCTATATAAAGTCTGTACAAATATTCTCCAAACTTTTTTTTTTTGAAACGGAGTTTCGCTCTTGTTACCCAGGCTGGAGTGCAATGGCATCTCGGCTCACCGCAACCTCCGCCTCCTGGGTTCAGGCAATTCTCCTGCCTCAGCTTCCCGAGTAGCTGGGATTACAGGCACGCGCCACCATGCCCAGCTAATTTTTCGTATTTTTAGTAGAGACGGGGTTTTACCATCCTGACCAGGATGGTCTCGATCTGTAGACCTCATGATCCACCCGCCTCGGCCTCCCAAAGTGCTGGTCACCAAACTTTGAACAGTAATTCTTTCTTAAGTCTGTGTGGTGGAGAGAATAAGGCTTTCATTACCTAAAAATATGTGTACAGGCATATCGAAATAGTTGTAATAAACAATTGTTACATTTATCACAAAAAATTATTGGGAATATATACAATTGTAAAAATAGTCTATTTATTTGTGTGACTTGGTAACAACTTTTTGCATTGTGTATCTTTATCTGTCTACTTTGGCCGTAAGCAAATCACTGTGGCCAGTAGTACAATGATCTCAGTAGGATTCTCGTTACCTCTCACACTCAGAAGGCAGAGCATCAAGTTGAATACAGACTGCCAGGATATGGTGCAAAGTACAGTTAATACTGATTTTCAAGGAAACTAAAAATTCTCATTTTAAAGACTCTTTATATGTTCACAGACAATAAAACAAGGATCATGAACATTAAGTTGGCAATAAATTTCCTAACCACAAAATATTCTGTATTTGTTTGTTGTTCTTTGCATTCTTTATTTCTAAATAAATTTAGGCAGAGTGTTTCACAGCAGATCAAATGGAAAAAAAAAGAAAAGAAATTAAAAGAATAGATTTTAATAGGGCCTTTGAGGTTGGTTGTAAACGTGAGATTTCAGACAAAATAGAGGATGAAATACTATTAGTAATTTTATTGCAGAGCATAATATAACATATTTAAATAAAATAGAAATTTGGAAACTAGTATCCTGTATGTTAGTGTGTTTCCTTCCTTAACATTAAGCATTTATTGGACGTGTACTGTCAAAATCTCCCTGTCCAGGATTGGGTAGTCACATGTTCAGCTCTCACCAAAACTCCAGGGTAGGAGCCCCACTTAGCAACAGTTTGAATAAGAGGTGATTAAAACTATTTGATTTCTGCTGTTCATTTCCATTCCCATTTTGGGAGGAAGAAACTTTTAATTTGCTTTTACATTGGAAGGACTACAATATATACTTGCTTGTCTTTCTTTAAGGTACCTAGAAAAGGGTGTTTTTCTTGTCATGGTTGACAAAAAGATATTTACTGATATTTTTTGTGCTAAACACTGCTTTAATATTTCTGTAACATCTGCATGGTATGTTATTACATTTTTATTTACGGAATGGAATCTATAAGAACATCATCATACTTGACCAAAATAAATAAGAATTCAGCTTATATGACTATGTTGGCTCAAACACCAGCACTTCACTGAAAGATTCTATTGTTGTGCTGGAGCTGCCCTAGAAAATAAGAACTGGTCCAGTACCAGTGGGAGAACTCAGTGATTAGGGATGTTTGAAAGCAGCAAAGCCTTAGAAAGGATCATTATTTCATCCATGTCCATTCTGGCTGCTTCCTTGTGATCACATAGATCCCAAATTTGGAGTGACTGGGGAATCTGAAACAGGCTCATAAACCCTGAGCTCTCACTCTGCTGTGTTGTCTACTGACCTATATCTCTCATAAATCCAAGTAAATATGGTGATGGGGTAACCCTATTATGTTGATGAGTTTAGTCTGATAGTTAATTTGAATTCCAGTTTGTTAGTGCTAGTTGAGCAGAGTAGGTTTTGCAGTGCATCATGTAATTGTTTGAAGATTAATGAGATACCGTAGATAAAGTACTTGGTACAATGACTAACATATATTCAGTTCTAAATAAATTATTTTGTGTGTTATTGGCACATACGCTTACTATATTTTCTTAATAGAGTTTTCATATTTGTCAAATGTCAAGTTTCCAGCTCATTGGACAAATGCAAATATTGATAAAACATATGTGTGATCTTCAAAATATTGAAATTATATCTATATATAACAAAGAAATATCATTCAATATTGAATTAGCATATGCAAGTTCAACATATGGGGTTTCAAAAAGGCACCAATGAGTATGATTTCATCCAGTGAGGATATAGAAAATCACAGTGTGTCCAAAGTAAACTGCATCTGGCATAGTTTCTGCTGTGATTATGCTGTTATTAAATATAAATTTGTTTTACTTCAGAAATAAAAACATTGGAAACTTCATTTTTCTGATTTTTCTTTCTTACATATGCTTGATGAAATAGGAACCTCTAGTTATCGATTCCATTATTAACATAGTGATAAGCTAATCTCAGAGTTAGTACAGAAAAATATTCATTTGGGGACTGGGTGATATTAGTTCTCCTGCAGTACTCTGACATCTGTTAAATAAATACATATCCAACAAAATACACTAATTTAGTCAATTATGTCTTTTTACAGAAAAACAAAATATGTTCTTGTTTGCATTTGATTTATTTAATATTTTATTAATTTATTAAATCTTTTATTTACCAGTCTTCTTTTGAAGACATGTGGCTTAAATATTTTGAATCACATTCACCTATAATTGCAAAGATTCTCTTGAAATTTACTTAATATCTCAGTAGTTATTTTACATTTTTCTGTCATTTGAAAAAAATAGCAAAATATATGGCCTTTCAAAAAATCTCTGTCTTCCTCAAAGTCAAGTTCAAAATATTTTGTTATGAAATTTTTATTTTAAAGTGATAATTAGTAAAAATGACAGAAGTTTCAAAAGATCAGTCTCTCTTTGGCATTTTATGCCACTTCTGCGTAAGACTACATAATATCTCTGCCAGAGGACTTACATTAGTCTTTTTTAATTTTCTTTATCCTTTTATGATATAATTGGTTAAGTTCTCATCATATCAGTTTCTGAATCTGAGCAATCCACTATAATACCATTCCACAAAAATTAAATAATTTCAAAGCCTCTCAAATGCATGTTTTATTATTCTGCAGAGTGAGTCCTTTCATAGCCTACAATCTTTAACTCACTAACTTAGCTCCTCAAAATTTACTATACTATCAAGAATTATAAATAAATATAATGACACACATAATTTTGTTTTATTATGCATCATATACTGTACATATGTTTATTCAATGCATATTTTATTTATGATATCATATATCATAAATACATATTTATGATATATTTATATATTTATGATATCATATCATATATCATATATGATACTGTATATATGATGTTTATAGTATATTATGATAATATATTTATAAATATTTGCTTGGAGTTAGAAGGAACCAGGAAGTAGTCTTCATTATCCCTAATTTAAGCCCATAGAGTTCTTGTAGAATTTAAGTGATTTATCCCCATGATTATTCTAGTTATAACAGTCTTCATATAAATATTTTAGTAAAATTACCTAAAAATATATTTTTATGGTGAACACTGTCAAAATTATACCTATATAATTAGAATTGAAATCTATTATATTAGGGAGAGGTAAACATACATCCACAAAATGACGAGATTTAAATGGCTTATTACCAATATCTGAAATAATATCATAAGAGTTTGTTTATTTAAGATGAATCTTTGTCCCTTAGTGAATGTAATTTCCCTTACAAAATGATCCAGTAATCACAGTCATTATGAGCATCTTAGAGTGAAAGCATAATTATGTCATCCCCAACCTGACTGATAGCTGAAGTATAAAATTAGGATGAGTAGAATGTAATTAATAAGCTGAGCAGGATAAGACAGTTTAGCCACCTATGTAATTTTCTATAGCAGACAAAGAAAGGAAAAATGATATCTGAATCCCTTTTTCAAGAACGTAGGGTAAATTCTGCAATTCCACTATGAGACCAAAGTAGCTTGAGGACACTAAGTGTTTTGTGCTAAATATCTGCAGGAGAGTAGATTTAGTATTAAATCTTTTCTTCCATCAGATTTTTCAGTGTCTCGAAACTGATGTTCTAACAAAGCTGTAAGTCAAAAAAACTCCATTTATTTGTTGCCTGAGAAGTAACAGGTTATATTCAACGTATGAATGAGATGATACAGTGTTTGTCTTTCTATGCCTGGGTTATTTCATGTCCTCCAAATTTACCCATGTTGCTGCAAATGACAGGATTTCAATCTGTTGTGGATGAATAGTATTTCATTGTGCGTATATATGACATTTTCTTAATCCATTCGTCATTAGATGGGCATTTAGGTTTATACCATATATTGACAATTGCGAGTAGTGCTACAATAAGCATGGGTGTGCAGATGTCTGCTAGACCTACCAATTTCATTTCCTTTGGATATACCCAGTACAGTAAAAGAATTGCTGGATTCCATTGTATGTATACATATATACAATGTGTACTATTTTCACATGAGTTGAAACATCATATTGTACCCTGTAAATAGGTACAATTACCATATGCTAATTATAAATAAAAATTGAATTTAAAAAGCATTATGATTTTTTTAGGTACTATTTTACACTTTAAAAGGATTGAAAATTGTTTTAGGAGTCCGATAATTAATCTTCGGTTACTATATTTTAAACTTCAAGAATTTAAGCAAGCTTTGAAAATGCATTATCTTATTAGTTTTCAATAAACAGGAGTAAAAATAGTGAAAAATAATGGGCAAAACATTTTACAGTTTTGTATTTCTAATTGGAATCTTACAGAGTACCACGAGCTTCTTCAAATCAAAGGATTCACATGCTCCAGGTGTTTTCTTTCAGAAAGAATAGAGAGAATTATAAATGTCATTGTTGGGAGAACAGGATAGGAAATTATTTCAGAAAGCCTGTGACACAGTAATGGGTAGAAACCCAGGAGCCATGGGTTATTTATATGAGAAATGTCTATATCATTGTCCATGGTTATATGTTTGAATGGCTGGTATTTATTTCTGTGCTTCTCAAAGCAGGAAACATCAACTGCATGAAACAACTACATTATAAAATGCCTGAGGGAAAAAAACTAAAATTCAGGTTTCTAATCAGTCTTCATAAATCAGCAGCTCTAAGTATCCAGGTTATAAAATCAAATTAGACTTCATGAACCTTTAGCCTACATTAAAGTTATGCTTGCATGAATTGATCTAAAATAAAATACTATCACATTGCTTCATTTTTACCTTCCTACTAAAGCATTTGTGAAATTACAATGTTGTTTTGTGGAAACGTGATCCTCAGTCCATTAAAACAGACCTTTCTCATGTTAGGCAAAAGAGTCAAAAGACCATGACCTATAACAGCATAATCCTAGTGGTAAAAATTAGTGCTTTCTAATTTATATTTCTGGAAAAAAAGAAAATTGTCCAATGATAGCACAGATAGAAAATAACAACAAGTTGATGTGTCTAATATTGACAGTGGGGTGTTAAAGTCTCCCACTATTATTTTGTGGGAGTCTTGCTTCTGTATTGGGTGCATTTATATTTAGAAGAGTTAGCTCTTCTTTTTGCATTGATCCCTTTACCATTATGTAATGCCCTTCTTTGTCTTTTTTGATCTTTGTTGGTTTAAAGTCCGTTTAATCAGAGACTAGAATTGCAACCCCTCCTTTTTTTTGCTTTCCATTTGCTTGGTAAATACTCCTCCATCCCTTTATTTTGAGCCTGTGTGTGAGATGGATCTTCTGAATCCAGCACACTGATGGGTCTTGACTCTTTATCCAATTTGCCAGTCTGTGTCTTTTATTTGGGGCATTTAGCCTGTTTGCATTTAAGGTTAATATTGCTATGTATGAATTTGATTCTGTTATTATGATGCTAGCTGGTTATTTTGCACAAGCAATGGGGAAAGAATTCCCTATTTATTAAGTGGTGTTGGGAAAATGGGTTAGTCATATGCATAAAACTGAAACCGGACCCCTTGCTTACACCTTATACAAGAATGAACTCGAGGTGGATTAAAGACTTACACATAAGACCTGAAACCATAAAAACCCTAGAAGAAAACCTAGGCAATATCATTCAGGACATAGGCATGTGCGAAGACTTAGTGACCAAAACACGAAAAGCAATGACAACCAAAGCCAAAATAGACGAATGGGATCAACCAAAAAGCTTCTGCACAGCAAAAGAAATTATCCTCTGAGTGAACAGGCAACCTATAGAATGGAAGAAAAAATTTGCAATTTATCCATCAGACAAAGGTCTAATATCCAGAATCTACAAAGAAACTTAAACAAATTTACAAGAAAAACAAACTCCATCAAAAAGTGGATGAGCAGGCACTTCTCAAAAGAAAGCATTTATGCAGCCAACAAACATAAAAAAAACGCTCATCATCACTGGTCATTAGCAAAATGCAAACTAGAACCACAATGAGAAACCATCGCAAGCCAGTTAGAATGGTGATCATCAAAAAAGTCAGGAAACAACAGATGGTGGAGAGGATGTGGAGAAATAGGAATGCTTTTACATTGTTGTTGTATAAATTAGTTCAACCACTGTGGAAGACAGTGTGGTGATTCCTCAAGTCTAGAAGCAGAAATACCATTTGACCCAGCAATCCCATTCCCTGGGTATATACTCAAAGGATTACAAATCATTCTATTATAAAGACACATACATATTTATGTTTATTGCAGCACCATTCAGAATAGGAAAGACTTGAAACCAACCCAAATGCCCATCAATGATAGACTAAATAAAGAAAATGTGGCACATACATACCATGGACTACTATGCAGCTATAAAAAAGAAAGAGTTCATATTCTTTGCAGGGACATGGATGAAACTGTAAACCATCATTCTCAGCAAATTAACACAGGAAAAGAAAACTAAGCACTACATATTCTCACTCAAAAGTGGGATATGAATAATGAGAACATATGGGCACAGGGAGGGGAATATCACACACCAGGGTCTGTCAGAGGTTGGGGGTCAAGGGGAGGGATAGCATTAGGAGAAGTATCTAATATAGATGACTGGTTGATGCGTGCAGCAAACTGCCATGGGACATATATACCTAAGTAACAAACCTGCATGTTCTGCACATGTATCCCAGAACTTAAAGCATAATAATAATAATAATAATAATAATTATAATGGAAAATAACAGCAAGAAATGTGTTTTATTTCCCTAACAAACAAAGCTTTTTATAAAATCATTCCACCCTATTGATGGTTATTGGTTTTTTTTAAATTATACTTTAAGTTCTGGGGTATATGTGCAGATCGTGCAGGACTGTTACAGAGGTGTAGACATGTCATGGTGGTTTGCTGCATCCATCCCTGTATCATCTACATTAGGTTGGTTTTTATCCTAATAAGTTGACTATCTCACTCCGATTCCAGTGGAGACAGAATAGAAGTGTTCACTTTGACTGACTTCTCTTTCTCTCATCAGGTTTAGCTGCAAGAAATCTTAGGTCTAAAATTGTTTTATAGCTTTGCCACAAAGTTTTAGAGAAAGACCTTTTTTTATTGTTGCACTGTATAATTTACTTGGTCATACTTGGAAATGTAGGTTTTATGGGAAAAAACTCTGTGAGGAAAAAAATATCATCACATCCCTATGAACTTGTTCTGTTTCACTTTCTCTGGCTTTATTTATTTCTTTGCTTGTTTATTGTAACTAACTCTAACCTTGGGCTTTTAGTAATATTTAACTGGGTAAGGCACTAGGACAATTTTCTTATTCCCAACTCTGATTACATCTCAGGGACTATTAGTGCTGACCTGCAAGGTTTTCCTGGCAAGGCTGAGGCCATCTCCTGGACTGTGCAACTGGGGTCTTTATCTTCTTCCATAGATTGAACCAGGACCTTCAAAATGCCTAGAAATATTTCCTCCCTGCTTGTTCCTACAGTGTATTCTGTCTAGAACATTTGATATAGAAATAGTGTATATTTGCCTGCTGTATAAGCTCTTGGGCTGTGAAAGAATGGGCAAGATTTGTCATTTTCAACTGTATACCTTTGCCTAATTATATGAAATGGTTGGGAGACTTTAAGAATTATCCTCAAGTTCTTATATTTAAAAGGTATTATAATAAGTGCCAAAACCAGAAAGCCTTGCTACTAAATTTACACTTTTCCATTCAATTTCTTCTTATTTAACAAGTTTCACTGCCATCGTGAGATATTAGGGTGCCACTCTCAAGACCACAAAGCTCATTTATGGCAAAAAGAATCTGTAGGTCTCTACTTCCAGGCCACTGCTGCTCCCATTATGTCACACTAGTATTAGTGCAATCTTTGTTTGGACAATAATTCCTGAACCCAGATCTTTTTATTTTGAGTCAAATATTTAAAAAATAAGGTGTGGCATTATTTTCCCAAAGCTAAAATTAGAAAAATGAAAACTATATAAGATGTTAATGCATAACCACTATATTATTTCAATTATGGAGATACTATCACACGAGTTCATTTGTTGATAAGGAAATATCAATAGAGCAAAACATTAGGAAAACTCCAGTTCTAACATTCTAGTACAGGTAACTTTTGCACAGATAAAGCGACCATTTCTGAAAGACATTTGAATGACATTTGAATGAGCTTATTTGTAAAAAGACACAGCCATTTAGATTTAAATATACATTTTGAGGGTTTTTTTTTTCCAAGACAGTGCTTCTGTTTAAGACACTGTTCAGTTTGCATTTCTGACAAAAAAAATTTTTTTGAATGGGTTAAATTCAAAGTTGGAGAGTCATTTACATGAAAAATTTCATTTGACTAAGAAATGTGGCCAGCTGAAAGAAAATAAATCTAGCTTTAATCACATATTGAGGCAATGACAAAACAGCACAGATACTAATTGTTTTGGTTTATAAAGATGTTAATGCTCATTTAAATCCTTTTCAGAAGATGACAATCGAGGCACTCTGAATAGACTCTTTGGGATTTTGTAGGACAATTATTCCTATATTATACTTTTATATAGGTTTTCTTCATGGAAAAAAATCAAAATATTTGCCTGCTGAATAGTTTTTGCTGACTATTAGGATAAAACAAAAAATATTGTGGTTTTGGAGGGGGTGAAATGATACTGTAAATTAAAGTCATACGGAGTCCATGCCTCTGTGTATATATGCAGTGCTAAAATATACATAAAAGTAAATTTCCCATTTTAATTATGTTTAAATGTAGAGTTCTGTGACATTGAGTACATGCACATTGATGTACAAACATTACTGCCATTGCCTCCAGAAATTTTTCATTTTCCCCAACCAAAACTTTGTACGCATTTAACACTAACCCCATGTATTCTCTGCCCAGCTTCTGGCAAGCACCACTCAATCTGTTTCTATCAATTTGACTACTTGAGGAACCTCATACAAGTGGAATAATGCAGTATTTGTCCTTTTCTGACTGGTTAATTTCACTTGGCATGTTTTCAGCGTTCATCTATGTTATCACATGTGTCAGAATTTGTCTTCAAGTCTGAATCATATTCATATATGTAGTTATGTATATACGTATGTGTATATATGTGTGTATATATATATATACATATATATGTATATATATACGTATATATATATGTGTGTATATATACGTATATATATATTGAGTGTATGTGTATATACATATATACGTATATACACATACACTCAAAAGAAGTAAAAGCTGGGACTCAAACAGACATTTATACACAAATGTTTATAGCCAGATTATTTATAATGGGCAAAAGGTAGAAACAACCCAAGTGTCCATTGATGAATGAATGGGTAAACAAAATATGCTATACTACATAATGGTGAGCCACATGTATTATTACATATAAATATATTCTATATTATATATATATTTATTATTATTTTTTTCTGAGTGGATTCTTGCTTTGTTGCCCAGGCTGGAGTGCAGTAGTGCAATCTCAGCTCAATGCTACCTCTACCTCCCGGGTTCATGTGATTCTCCTGTCTCAGCCTCCTGAGTAGCATTTATATGTAATAATACAATTATGCCACTGCAGCCTGGGGGATGGAGCAAGACTCCATCTAGGAAAAAAATATATACATATATATATACACACACACACACACACATATATATACATACATATATATATATATATACATATATATGTAATATAGAATACATTTATATGTAATAATAGATTTGGTTCACCATTATGTATTATAGTTTATTTTGTTCACCCATTCATTCCTCAATGGACACTTGGGTTGTTTCCTTTTGCCTGTTAGATTGTTTCTACCCTTTTCCCATTATGAATAATCTGGCTATAAACATTTGTGTATAAATATCTGTTTGAACCCCAGCTTTTACTTCTTTTGAGTATGTAACTGTAAGTAGAATTGCTGAATCATATGAATATTTTTAGGAATCACCAAATTGTTTCACTGTGATTTTAATTAATGGATTAATAAGTAGTGCTATTGAACGTATTTTCATGACTATTGGTCATTTCTGTATCTTCTTTGGATCAATGTCTATTTAAGCCCTTTGCTCATTTTTAAAAATCTGATTGGGTTTTGTTGTAATTGACCATGCCTGTAGATAACAAAATAAATAGTGGAATAAACTCATTTTCACAAGTACATAAGAATGGCATCTCAACAGCCAAGTTTTCTCAATATTTAAAAATTTATCTAATGTAATATGAATTATACTTTCTAAGTGAAAATATATAGATGAGTACTAAACATTCCCTGTATTCAGCACAATGTACCAATTTTCAATGACTCACTGAATATAGAAGTGATATAACTATTTAGAAGAAACATCTGAAAAAAGAAGCAGCAGGGATGATTTCCAACCCAAGCTGTGTACCACAGAAAATTTACTTTACATTTTAGTTAATTAATATATTCATGAAAAATGTTGGCTGGGTGCAGTGTCTCACATCTGTAATTCCAGAACTTTGGGAGGCCGAGTTGGGTGGATCACTTGAGGTCAGGAGTTTGAGACCAGTCTGGACAACATGGCAAAACCCGTCTCTACGAAATATACAAAAATCAGGTGGGAAGGATGGCAGGTGCCTGTAATCCCAGCTACTCAGGAGGCTGAGGCAGGAGAAGCGCTCAAACCCAAGAGCTGGAGGTTGCAGTAAGCTGAAATCACACCACTACACTACAGCCTGGGTGACAGTGTGAAACTCCCTCTCAAAAAAAAAAAAAAAAAAAAAAAGCTTAACTTACAGAACTTTCACCTACTCAAATGGCACTCGCTGCACCTCATCTCTGCTTTGTGACTTTACACAACTTATGAAAATCTTTCAGACGTGTTGTTTAAATTCTTTTCAGATATGAATTTGATATAAGCATTTCACATTTTAACATTTAAAGCAGAAACATCATGAGAGCCTTTTTTATTTTAAAAAAATGAGGTTTTATGCATTAATTTCTTTGAAATTAAATGAAAATAGTAATAAAACTGAATTGTGCGCTTTGTTCTAGTTATAAGTCTGGAGACAATCAAATAGTTAATTCCAGAGTCTTTAAAACTTTCACTTTGTTTTAAAGAAAATGTTTCCTGCTTGTCACCACCTTATTATAAATTAAACTACTTCAGTTTCAATTGTAACTAAAATTGTTATTAAGTCAATGAGTGACTCATATGCCAAAGCTTGTCCAATATTTGGCCTGAAAATGAGACATTTGGGAAAGGCAAATTCTACTTTAGATGGCATCTCTGTAGAAGGCTGTCTCTTTTTATGATTTATTGTTATTATTATTTATTTGTTGTTATTGTTATTGCTATTATTATTATTCTCTATTTGAAAAATAATTTTTACATTATATAAATCAGTCTTAGAATCAGCACAATTTGCATCTTGATATTTTTGCCACTCAGATCTTTGGGAAGCTATTAACTGATGGAAGTTGGCTTGTTCATCTGAAAGACCCCAATGAGTATCAGAAAACATTTAGATACAACAAAATCTAAACATACATCTTAATACAACTTTGCTCTCAGCTGGAATAATTATATCATCATATAGCATGTAATATATAAACTGTTTTTACTGCTTTATTTGTAAGCTTCAGTCGTTTTCAAATTATATACAGTGACTGTATTTACTGTAGTGATTAGAAAAACAAAAACAAGAATAATCTTACCTATCTCCTCTTATTCAAATTTTAAGAACAGTAGATCATATCCAATGGACAGAATATGTGTGAAATCTAAGAATGGGTAATGATATATATTTACATGCTGAAATTTCCTGAGAATAGGTGTTGCCAGGGGTATAAAAGAAGCAGTATTACATCTTTTCATTACAGATACCCTGCCAGTGTAGCGACTACACTTTCCTTTGCTTTCACTTTCTCGATAGGGATTTGATTGAGATAGGATTTGCTTTTCAACTCAGCTCTTACAGCTCGAGACTTCTGCTGTAACTGCTACCTTAACACCCTGCTGAGAATCATCATTAACTGTTAACCCAGAGGAGATGTAAAAGACATGAAAATTTCAGAAGTGAAGTGATGAATATCTAAGATTTTAAAATAATCTCTGAATATGATGTCATTTTGAGAATGTTGCAATAGAAGTATGTGTAGGAAGGTGGAGAAAAAAATGAAGGCAACATTGTCTCTATTATAGTCAAGCTTCAGAACATTTTAAATTACAAATAAATGAGTAATTTTAATAATGGCTAATATGTACTGAATGGTCATTATGTGCTAGTCATTGCAATAAGAGTTTTAGACATGTTAGTTTATTTAATACTTTCTAGAAGCTTGCAGGTGAGTAACTCAGCTTCTGTAAATCAGATAACTTTTAAAATATATAAATAATAGTGCCATGAAATTAAAAGAGAATATAATGCTTGTTCTAGGAAAAAGTATTTCAGTAAGTTATTCAGGACTTTTGGAAGTAATTATTTCAGGAAAGCTAACCATGAACTAAATTTCTAGGATGTGAATGTTTTTACTTATTTTCTAATTTGCATTTCAAATGTGCCCAGGTAGTGTCTTCAAATATTAAAGTGAGATACTGACTGTTGCATAATGGTTCATCATCACCATCTTGCAAACCTTAAATGTATTCATAATAGATTACTCTAGATGATTGATATATTAAACGAGAGAAAGTATATTACTACAGTATTAGGTTCATGTGCAAAGAGATACATCCTGTGCTTTGCTTAAATATTCTTACATATTTCTTACATATTTCATAAAAAAATTAACAGGAACAAATCCAGGAAGAGTAGTAGACTCCAGAAACAAAGGCAAAATAAAATAGCTAAAGGAAGTTGATGGCATCCCATTAAGACCTCAGCTCTTAAAAGTTAACCAATAATGATAGTCTAGAAAAACATAATTCCAGTTTTTCTTTCAATGTAGTAAATAATATTTTGTTCAAATATTAGCTCCTTTATCCAAATCAAAAAAAATTATATGCTTTTATTTACAATATAATATTTTCATTTACTGTGGATTGTCAGAATTGTTACTTCTAATCCCATGTATAAGATTTATTTTAGAAACTTGATATATTCAAATTTTCTAAAATATAATTTTAATGATGAATCTAGGCAACTATACATTCTGCTGTTACCAGTTGTTATTTTAAGTGTTAACAATATTTTGTATTTACAGCATTACATTTTTTACATGCATTAGATTGTTATATCTAGCTTCATTGGAATTAATATGACTTAAAAATTAGAAAACTGCAAAAAGTAAGTATCAGGGAAGTTTTTTCCAGATTACCATAAAAATTATATTATTTAATTCAATTTTAATCCAAGTTCGTAGAATTTCAACATTATTAAACATAATTAAAATATTAGACTAAATCTATTGCTTTCTAGATTTATACTACCAAAAATTAAATGTGGTTTATGACTTAGAGTCTTAAAGTAATTTAATAATTCCATTTTTATTGATGAAAAAATTAAATTTATTTAGTTATCATGAAACTTTTGACAGAATTTTAAGGGTTCACATTTTTGTTTTTGTTTTTAATCAAAATATGGATTTATATGTTTGATTTGTTTGTTTGTGATATAGTGACATGTTTGCTGTTTCAACACTCAATATATGGTATTCTAGAATACCATATAGAAACAGCAAACATGTATTTCTTTCAGTTTCAAAGCCTGGGAAGTACAAGATCAATGTACTAGCAGATCTGGTAGTCCAGATGGCCTTCTTCTTATATCCTCATGTGGCACAAAGAGAGAGCACTCTGGTCTCTTCATTCCTTTATAAAAACACTATTCCCAGCATGGGGGCTCCAACCCTCTGATCTCATCTAGACCCCCAGTGGTCCCACCTCCAAACCTTACCACACTGGGGATTAAAGTTTTAATGCATGCATTCTGGGAAGACTAAACTTTTCAGTTCAGTCCATAGCAATTTGTTTTTATTTCATCTATTGTAGGTTGCACCTTTAGAGTCTTCAGTTAGGCAACAATCTCCTCCTTCTGTTTCCTTATCCTTTCTCCATTTTTTTTCAATCCCTAGTGTTGACTGGGGAGAACATTTCAGACACAGGGCTGAAGACAGGGTTTGTTTATTATGATAAACAATTTTTCTGATATCGTAAGAAGTTCACTAATCAACAACTACAAAAATTACTTATACTTTGAATATTGCATTCAACAATCCCCCAAAACTTAATATAAAAGGAATAATTTTCAATCCTTTTACAATTTCTCTCAGGGAAGCTTATGAACAGATAAATTACACTTCAAAAATTGCATTACATTGTACTATGATTCAAATATGAACATTTTCAGAAAAAAATAATTTTTTGAGAGTAGTGAGTAGTATTCAAAATAGCAGGACCCATTAAAAAATGGCAAATCTATATAATTCAAATGGAAATCCAATAAATTAAAATTATATAAACTTTAGTTTTTCATTAAGTACAATAAGTGTAATAAATGTATTACCCAGTAAGTTATTGTGGGCTGATAATTTGGTTTACTGGCATTTTAACAAACATACAATTAATCATTTGAACATGTTTATTTATTGTATTTTATTCAATTAATCAATTAAATAGTAAAGTAGGTACCATTTCCACAAGCTTGGAAAGAAAACATAATACTTATAAATATTTTTATAAATTACTAGAAATAAATAGAGGCTGTACCAATAGTTATAAATATTTGTATGAATTATTGGAAACAGAGGGTAAACTATAACATCAACTCCCAACTGAGCATACCCCTCTCCAAAACCGTTTAGTACAGTATATTCTCTACTAGTCACATATCAAAATCAACAACCAAGCAATAAAACTATCTGGTTTATTGTTTTATGAAAGAGAATATTCAAATAAGTGAGCAAAACTTTTTGGGAAATTATGGAATAGAAATAATATTGGAAAGGTACTTTCTTACTTATATCCACAATGTATTCATTTTCTTATTTTAACCTATAACAGGCTTAGGATTTCTTTCCATTACCATAAGAACCTATTATCTTATTACCATGATAAAAATATAAAGGGGACATGATATTTTGATTTTAGCAACTTCAAAATGCTTTTAGTACACTTACCCATGTCAAACTGCTAATAGCCTAAACTGTGACTAATAAATTACATTAGTGCCATATAAAATTATACCTAATCTTTTGAAAATGTGGTTATTATAAAATTTTGTAGTTAAAACTGTCAAATATAGCTGTAGTTTATCTTTCTGAATATAAAGTTTTGCTCGCTTAAGTTTTTCATCTTTCTTTTATTTAATACATTTGAGTGGAAATGTGTATATATTTCAAATTGACACAAATCTTGGCATCATTCATATTTTAAATTTTAGGTAAATAAAATTCTGCATGTAAAATTTCCTGACTTTCATTTTTCTGTTTTTGTTTGTTTGTTTGTTTCTTTTGAGACAGATTCTCCATCTTGTTGCCCAGGCTTGAGAGCAATGGTGCAGCCTTGGCTCACTGCAACCTCCACCTCTCAGGTTCAAGCAATTCTCCTGCCTCAGCATCCTGAGTAGCTGAGATTACAGGTGCCTGCCACCATGCTCAGCTAATTTTTTTGTAGTGTTAGTAGAGATGTTGGTGAGGCTGGTCTTGAACTTCTGACCTCAGGTTATCCACCTGCCTCAGTCTCCCAAATATCTGGCATTATAGGCATGAACCACAGTACCTGGCCCCATTTGTCCTTTTATATTATCTTATTAAATTTGAATTTAGTATAATTTTATATTCATATGTAAAATACATTATTTTTTGAGAAAGCACTTATGATACGCATTTCTTTTTTTCTTATAATTTTTATTGCATTTTAGGTTTTGGGGTACATGTGCAGAACGTGCAAGATAGTTGCATAGGTACACACATGGCAGTGTGTTTTGCTGCCTTCCTCCTCTTCACCCACATTTGGCATTTCTCCCCAGGCTATGATACACATTTCTATTCAAAGGACTAATGTTGATAATTGGAAATAACCATTGATTCCAAGTAACAGAAAGAAGCATCCTCTTACGTCACTTCATAAGAACCAAAATTCTTGAGGATGACAATGTGAAGCAAGTGCTATTTTTATTGTATAGATAGAGTTACCCTGGATTTTGCTGGTATCAGTCATCAAACATTTCTGTAACAAACTAAGCTTTTAGTATATGTGCTTTTTTATTTAATGCAAGGAAGAAAATAACAAGCTTTACAAGTAGTTGCCAGTTTAATAATTAAATACATTTATTAAGGTAGAAATACTTTTGTTATATTTTCATTTGATAATTATCAAGAACTATGATGGTGGGGATGTTATTTAAAATTTATGTACAAACATCCCTGAAGATTGTGATAAGTTCTAAATATTAGTGAGTATTATCAATAATACTTTTGCCCTACTTATTTAAAAAAAGAGATTATGATCAAGAGAAATATTTAATTTATGGTTATTATAGCCTATTGCAAACACTAAAATTGGTTCTTGAAAGGGTTTTGGTATGCATGGTTTCAAAGTTTCTTAAGTAGTCCTTGGTAACTGCAGAAAATGAAAATGAACAGAGACACAAAATTGAAGGTAAGATAGGTGAGATGCATAGTATTAGAATGCAATTTATGATATGTATTGTTTTCTTCCTGATTAGTTAAGTGCAGAAAGCTGAGAAGAGAGTGGATTTAAAAAAAATAAGTGTCATTGTTGTATTGAAACTGAAGTCACCGATGCAATGACAATAAGTAAATTAGATTTGGTTTTCAAGGGGATTTTACATAATTACCACAACAAAAAAACTAATACTTTGTTTTTTTGCTTTCAAATCTTAATTATTACCTATATGTACTTAATTCAAGTGAAAATATTTGAATTATATAAGTTTATGTTATAATATTATTTTCAATAAAAGTAAGTTGATTCATGAAATTATGAAATATAATGCTTTTAGCTGGAATAGAAATCTCTTATAATGTTGGATATCTGTTATCAGATATTTAGACTTGATAGTAATAGCCAATAAAATGGCTACTTTTTATAAGCATTTTAATATATGCTTTTTGTGCATTTGAGAATCATGTTGAATTCTATATTTCATTTAAATATCTCACATAATATCTCAACAATATCTCATTTACTTATCTCAAGACTATCAGGAATACAGAGTCATTTTTCCCATTACACAATATGGCATAGATGAGTAAATGTAAGTGAGTAAAATAAAGCATAAATGAGTTGTCACTGACCTAAGATCACACAGTTAATGAGTTTTGGGACTTGGGCCCCAGAAATAATATAGCCAGCCACTATTCTTGTGATTGCTGATAAAATAATGAATTGTGAATCCTTAATGCTGAATGGGAAGTAGATGAAGTCTTATCTTATGCATGAGTGGGGAATTATAGGAGAGTGATCCCTCAAAATAAGACATTTTTTTTAAAGAACAATTGTATCCTGAGAGAAGAATATATTAGAAAGAGATGCTATTGGATGCAGATATAGTGATAAATGAAGTCTACCTAAATAAGAAAACACAAAAGCCATGTAGTTATAACTTCATGTAACAAGGGATTCATCTGCCATCATTTGCCTTTGGTGGAGACTCAAATGCAAGGAGAGGAGGGGGAAGCTCTGTAATGAGCACAGTAGAAACTTTCAGGAATGCTCTGATGGGAGTTTTTTGGCCTGGAGAAGCTGAAAAGGTCTAATTTGAAATATACGATCAGTTTGGAAAGCATATTTGGCTCTCTATGATTGGTTCTGAGTTGGAAGTGGGGATAAAAATGGGGAAGATAGCAATCATTGTCACGGTTTCTTAACCCTTCTGTGCTGACTGCTAAAGAGGATATTGTTTGCTTTCCTGGATTGGTTGATGAAGAAACTGTGGGTCAGAGACAGATTACCCTATAGTATTTTTTAATTATCCATTGTATATTCAATCTGTCAGTCTCCCTCTTTGTTATTTTCATTTGCAAAAGATTTACCAATTAACAGAAGGTGAGAGATCAAGATCTTTACTGCTTGAGATCATTCAGTTGTCTCCATAATCAACTGTATCAATAGATCAATAGATCTTCTTGAGCTTTTTGCTATTTTATTATGATTTTCTGATAAGAGAGCAGCTACAGAGAAGCATTTAAGACTCTGGATGTAAAGTGGTGAGCTAACATCATGACCATGATGGCAAAAATGAGAATAATTAATAGGTCCTCTAACATAATTTGGAACAAGAACCCCAATTACCCAATCCAGGCCAAGATAATAAGTATCATATATGATAAAAATCAATTGTAGAAAGTCAGGTAACATTTTTTCTTAAGAAAATGTGTATCCTCTTTTACTTTGCATGCTTTATGTCTGTACCTCCAAGTATAGCATGACAGAATCGTTCAGAAGCTCCCATAGTTGCACATCAGGAAATAGAGAACACTGAGATTGTCCATTGCTACTTGTATCAGTAGTTTGTTGCATTGGTCTCAAATTCTGTAGTAACTTCCTCATTAGAAAGTAAAAACGAATATTAAAGTCTCTTAACTTATGTTTTTCTGATGGAATTTCCAGCGAAAGAAAGTAACATTCTTTGTTTCCAAAACATAACATAGCCAAGCACTACTTGAGAAGGTTATCTGCTATTTGTATATAGGGTTGGTCTATGATTGATGACTAGTTTACAGTCCCTAGTAGAAGCAACAATTCTGCCATCTGGACTGATTTTACCTGATAGAAAGTAATGTATAATAAAGGGGAACTTTCATTAATGATAGCATATCCTTCTTGTTAACCTCTAGTTTCAGTTTTGAAGCATGATCCCTTAACAAAAAGTATTCGGTCAGGATTCTCAATGGAAATCTTTAATAAATTTGTGCAAAATGAAGAAACATCCCTGAGTAAGACAATAGTGAGAGTTCCCTTCTGGTAAGGCCCAGAGTGGCAGGATTTGGGGTGTTATAGTAGGAATGGTGATATGAAAGAGAAATGATAGGAGATTCTGAGAAGACATTAATCTACCAGGTTAAAAGTGTAATTCTCAATGGGAAGTATCAGTAACATATGTACTGCATGAGGAGCCATGAAGTCAATGAAGAGCCTAGGACTAAGTCAGTAAGAGCATCAGTAAGTTTTTCAGTGGCAGCTCTTGCCCTAAAACAAGGAATATGAGCCTTTGCAATCTGGCCAAAGATGGAGTTAGAGTAAAAAATGTGTTTTTATGTTTTCCATGAAGTTGAGTTAAAGTACCACGGATTCCAGATCATTTTGTACAAATAGAAAAGAAAAGCTTCCTTTTTGTAGGGATGACTAGAAAAGAAGGCTGTTGAAGAGCTTTCTCCAGGTTCTAATGGGCCTGTTTATGTTTAGACTTCAAAAAAAGAGAGTCTCTTATTGAGGACTTAGTCCATTGACGAAAAGGATTTTAGAATTGCAGAAAAACACTGACCTTCAGGTCCACAATATAGAGTTAAACCTAGGAATCTTTTTAAATTGTCATTGTGAGGGGTCTAATGTAAAGTTGGAGTCTTTAGTCTGTCATGAGGAACGATTTTTGTCTTGCTGGGTAGGTCATGCCTTAAATTACGTATATTAGAGTTTGTCGTTGTCATCGTCAGGTTAAGTTTTGTTTTATTTTGATTCTCTTGGAGATATGGGTGAATTGTGGGGGAATATGTACTAAGTACATTCTGTTCTTCTTCTTTAGAGGGCATGATAAATAACCAATTTCCACCCTAGCTCCTATTCGTGTCTTTGAACTCTGAGCACAGAGTGCCTCCATTCCTCTCTTGTCTAAAGCTTCTTCCTAATTATATTACATTGTTGCTTTCTCTGCTAGCTTCATCCACTAACACACACTACACCTTCTTTCTGACATACCCAACCCGTTGATGATCCTCTTGATGATCCTGTTCAGGAACTAAAGGTGCCCAGTATTGTTCAATAGAAGTAGTGATGATTCATTGTACATCGAAATCTCGTTTTCATTCTTATTACCAATGAAACTTAATTATTGGCTATCTTATTAAGCCATTCTCAATTGACCACCACAAGGTATATTTTTTTCTAACTTTCCATTTCCAGGGAGGGTAAAACTCAGAGGGCAGAAAACAACTCTTTTTTTCCACTCTTCACAGAGGAATATACTTTCACATCACAGAATAGGGCTTAATGAATGGAAATAATTAAATTCATCTTTAAAATTAAGTATTATATCTATTTAAGGTAGTGATTGCAACAAATTTGTTTATTAGAGAACTATCCCATTCTGTGTTCATCTACTTTCACTTAAAAAATCAGGTATTAAAACATTGATAGCAATAATATTGAATAGAGAACGAGGACTTAGCTTCCTTTTCATACTGAGTGTCAGTATGCCTTTAAAAAACATAAAAATTATAAAATTTTCACAGTTTTACTTTAACTGAGAATGTCTAAATATTACAGAATTAGAGAAAAAGTTAACAGAGTTATGACATGCAAGTGATAAACTTGAGGCAGCCATCTACGTGGAGACCATCTCATAAAACTTGTAGCCACAGTGTACCTTACAGTGACAGGTTTATTGTTCTGGCCTTGTTGATAAACCATGGATACACACTTGCAAGGAAAAAGGCATTCATGTAGGTGAATAATAGCAATAACAACATGGTAATAAATTACTTAAGGTAGAATCTTCTGAGAATATCAGAGTTTTTATTACTTAAAAAAATCATTAGCTATCTTTAAGACAAGGGTTACCATATATAGAGAGATACTCTTTAAACTGCAATCTGTGTTCAAATGCATTTAAGAATTACCATGAAAGTAAACAAACACACACACAAAATAAGTTTGAGAAAATAAAATCAAATTCAGCATTCTTAAAGTCTTTATAAAATGCTAAAAGTAATATTTTTTATTTATTTTCTTTGCATTTATTTGTTCTATGCATTCTGATTTTGCTTTGTAAAAAAAAACTATTTTTCCCTGAAATTGTACTTTGTTCAAAAGAGGGCAGTATGTCTTCATTAATGTAAAGAATATTATAAATATAAATTTACATTTTTAAAAAAATTTTAGTCTTTGGGCTATACTGAGTATAAATTAATTTTAATATAATGACTATTATAATAACATGTTTAATTTAAGTACCTTTAAAAGGTAGAAACTGCTTTCCCTAAAATTGTTCTAATATCATGTTAACTTCAGTACTTAAAAGTCTAACACAGATGCTTAGTTTTAGAAAATGGTTAAAAATTAAATACTGAGCTAGTCAACAGGATGCTTAGTGATTTTTCTTTTTTTTTTGTTGAGACGGAGTTTCGCTCTTGTTACCCAGGCTGGAGTGCAATGGCGCGATCTCGGCTCACGGCAACCTCCGCCTCCTGGGTTCAGGCAATTCTCCTGCCTCAGCCTCCTGAGTAGCTAGGATTACAGGCACGCGCCACCATGCCCAGCTAATTTTTTGTAATTTTAGTAGAGACGGGGTTTCACCATGTTGACCAGGATGGTCTTGATCTATTGACCTCGTGATCCACCCGCCTCGGCCTCCCAAAGTGCTGGGATTACAGGCTTGAGCCACTGCGCCCGGCCTGCTTAGTGATTTTTCTAGCAAAATATTAAAAATTACAATTAAGATCCTTTAAGATTTTGCTGCACTTTAGTAAAGACATTTACTTAGTTTAAAAGTAGTGTTGGGGCAATTTACACATTCTTTGAGCTTATTTGCACTCCCCTTCATTCTACATGCCAGAATTCATATTAAAAATATTGTTTCTAAAAGCAGTATTTACAACTTCTGAAAAATTTACCCTAATGAGATTTTCAAAATGGTAGTTATAGAGATATAAACAATGTTCACTAATTCTGACCTGGAATGAGTTAGTTCAAATCTTACTATTGGGGTGAAAACATTCGGGTTCTGTGTAATAGATAAGTGCAGGTATTTAGCTATATTGAAGGATGGATTATCTAAAAAGGTTTTATCTTTGAATGAAATACTGTAATGAGTAAGAGAATAATGATTGGAATTATATTATCATTTCTACATGATACAATTCAGAAGAAGAAAGCCCAGAACTGGACATTGAGTAACTTTAAGTTTATTTTTGTCTCCTAGTTTAATGAAAAATTTTATTATGGAACATAATATTTATACAAATGTACTTCGGTATTCAGTTTAAAACAGTAAAATATATACTAGCATATTCACCATCCAATTTAAGAAACATAATGTTACCATGTTTCTAAAATCTTCAGTCTTGACTCCTGATTGTGTCATCCTCTCTCTTTTCCTCTCTTTCCCCCAGGAAAATCCATATATCCACTTTGTAGTAATCACATTGTTTTATTTCATTAGAACTTACTTTGTGTTCCTAAATCAGATTTTGTTTAATTATTCATATGGAATTTATATTTTTTTCCTCTAATATTACTACAACAACACAAAATTATTGTAGAAGAATATTGAAGAGGTGACAGCATACATTTTGTTTTCTATCTAATCATAACAAAAATGTTCTTAATATTTCATCAGTATAACATTTATTGTTGGTTTTACAGACAACTTTCAGAAGATTCAGTCTGTTAACTTTTATTACTAAATTGAAAAATATTTATTTTATATTTAAAAATTATGAATAGATATCGGATTTTATGGAATTATTTCACATTTATTAAGATAACTATAAGGCTCTTTCAAATGGGAATTAATTAAACTTAAGAGTTTCTACACAGCAAAATAAACAATCATTAGAGTGAACTGGCAACCAACAGAAAGGGAAGAAATTTTTTCAGTCTGCCCATCTGACAAAGAGCTAATATCCAGAATCTACGAAGAACTAAAGCAGATTTACAAGAAAAAACAAACAAACAAACAAAAAAACAAAGCCATTGAAAAGTGGGCAAAGTGTATGAAGACATACCCTTCACTTTTCAAAAGAAGACATTTATGAAGGCAACAAAAATATTAAAAAATATTAATCATCAGTAGTCATCAGAGAAATCCAAATCAAAACCACATTGAGATACCATCTCACACCAGTTACAATGGCTATCATTAAAAAATCAGGACACAACAGATGCTGGAAAGGTTGTGGAGCAAAAGGAACACATATACACTGTTGGGAGTATAAATTAGTTCAACAGTTGTGGAAGACAGTGTGGTGATTCCCCAAGGATCTAAAAATAGAAATTCCATTTGACCCAGAAATCCCATTACTGGGTATATACCCAAATGATTATAAATCATTCTATTATAAAGGCACATGCACATGTATATATGTATGTTCACTGTGACACTGTTTATAATAGCACACACTTGGAACAAACTCAAATGCCCAGTAATGATAGACTGGACAAAGAAAATGTGGCACATATACACCATGGACTACTATGCAGCCATAAAAAGGATAAGTTCATGTCCTTTGTGGGGACATGGATGAATCTGGAAACCATCATTCTCAGCAAACTTACACAAGAACAGAAAACCAAACACTTCATGTTCTCACTCAAAGGTAAGTGTTGGACAATGAGAATATATAGACACAGGGAGGGGAGCCTTACATACTGGGATCGGTGGTGGGGAGGGGATAAGGGAGGAACAGTGGGGGGTGCGGAGGACAGGAGGGATAACATGGGGAGAAATGCCAGTTTCAGATTATGAGGGGATGGAAGAAGCAAACCACCTTGCTGAGTATGTACCTATGCAACAATGCTGCATGACCAGCACATGTACCCCAGAACCTAAAGTGCAATAAAAGAAAAAGTAAAATAAACCAGTGAGAACAGAACCAGAAAAAAGAAATTCTGCCTTAACCAAATAACTAAGATTAACAGAACCTGTGTTAAATCATTTTGATATAATGTGCACCCTGATAAGATGTGATTTAAAAAATGGCACTTTCTGTGATATTTGTCCCCCAATACCATAAATGCAGTCTATTAAAAAAATTAACAAACTCAAATTTAGGAGACTTCTTCAAAATACCTGACCAATGATTCTGAAAATTGTCAAGATCTTTAAAAACAAGTAAGAAATGAGAAAATGTCAAAGGTACAGTAAATTATGTAGACAAGGCATGGTGTTCTGAACTGGATAGTGGAATAGAAAAAAAAATATTGAAAAACTGGTTAAATTCTAATAAAACCTGAACTTTTGTTAATAGCAATTATCCAATGTTTATTTCTTAGTTATGATAAATTTATCACAGTAACATAAAATGTTAATATTAAGTGAGATTGTAGATGAATATTTGGGAACCCTATGGATTATCTTTGCAACTTTTCTGAAAACTAAAATTATGGCAAAATATAAAGCTTTTTAAAAATGATAATATTCAGTTATAGTTGCAGGAAGAAATGTTCCATGACAAAGTTTTGTTACAATTGAAACAAAAGTAGAATTTATCAGTTACCAAAGGATTGATTCAATATTTCAACATACAATAAGCAGAATACAAATAAGGATTGCTAGAATTAAGATATTAAGAGAAACCCTTACAGAAAAAAAGTTTGTTTACACACACACACAGTTTGAAAATTGATGAGATGGTCTTGCAGATGAAGCCTTCAGAGTGCAATCTCTCTGGCAAAACTGGCTGTAGGAACTGGGGTGAAGTGTGTTAGCGGAAGTGGCTTTCTACATTTGTTTTGGTTCAACAAACAGGAAGATGGAGCCACTCAATCAATCTCACAGGCCAAGTTTATTGAAAGCAGACTCTGTGTAACTGAGAAAAAAGGAATGTTTTAGGCTGTGAAGATTGGAAGGTTAATATGACCTTTGCTCATACTCCAGGAGTCTTCCTCATTTTGCTAGTCTGACAAATTGAAGCTTGATCACTAATGAGCAATATGAAAGGAACTTGAACTGTGCTGACACATAAAGACATTAAGAAAAAAGCTGGAAAAGTGTACTTACAAATTATTTATATCGTGTATTAGAGGAGATGAAACAGTATTAATGTGTCCATGTGTCTGTTTGTATATATATATACACATTTAAGGTATGTAAGCTACAAACACTAATTTCTGTGCATGTAAAATTTGTATATACATATGCATATGTGTACAATGTACATTTAATTAGGTATACAATACATATTATATGTATGTGTATGTTTATGTCAGTATAAAATTTTGAAAGGGCACAGTAAACCAGAAATGAAAAAATTCAAAGACAAAATAAAACTACTAGGAAAAATAAAAGCTATCAGAATGTAAGAAAAACAAATCAATGTGCAGAAATCACAAGCATTTCTATACAACAATAACAGACTAACAGAGAGCCAAATAATGAGCAAACTCCCATTCACAATTGCTACAAAGAGAATAAAATACCTAGGAATACAACTAACAAAGGATGTAAATGACCTCTTTAAGGAGAACTACAAACCCTACTGCTCAAGGAAGTAAGAGAGGACACAAACAGATGGAGAAACATTCCATGCTCATAGTTAGGAAGAAGCAATATTGTGAAAATGGCCATACTGCCCAAAGTAATTTATAGATTCAATGCTATCCCTATAAAGCTACCAATGGCCTTCTTCACAGAACTGGAAAAAAACACCTTAAACTTCATATGGAACCAAAAGAGAGCCCGCATAACCAAGATGATCCTAAGCAAAAAGAGCAAAGCTGGAGGCATCACACTGCCTGATTTCAAACAATACTACAAGGTTACAGTAATCAAAACAGCATGGTACTTGTGCCAAAACAGAGGTATAGACCAATGGAACAGAACAGAGGCCCTGGAGGCAACACCACACATCTACAACCATCTGATCTTTGACAAACCTGACAAAAACAAGCAATGGGGAAAGGATTCACTGTTTTAATAAACGGTGTAGGGAAAACTGGCTAGCCATGTGCAGAAAGCAGAAACTGGACCCCTTCCTGACACCTTACACTAAAATTAACTCCAGATGGATTAAAGACATAAACACAAGACCTAACACCATAAAACGATAGAAGAAAACCTAGGCAAAACCATTCAGGACACAGGCATAGGCAAGGACTTCATGACTAAAATACCAAAAGAATTGGCAACAAAAGCCAAAATAGACAAATGGGACTTAATTAAACTCCAGACTTTCCATACAACAAAAGAAACAATCATGAGAGTGAACTGGCAACCAACAGAATTGGAAAAAATTTTGCAATCTACCCATCTGATCAAGGGTTAATATACAGTCTCTACAAAGAACTAAAATAGATTTAAAAGGAGAAAACAAACAAACCCATCCAAAAGTGGGCAAAGTGGGCAAACCCATCCAAAAGTGATTATTAGAGAAATGCAAATCAAAGCCACATTGAAACACCACCTCGGGCCAGTTAGAATGGTGATCATTATAAAATCGGGAGACATAAGATGCTGGAGAGGATATGGAGAAATAGGAACACCTTTACATTGTTGGTAGGAGTTCAACCATTGTGGAAGACAGTGTGGCGATTCCTCAAGAACCTAGAAATAGAAATTCCATTTGACCCAGAAATTCTACTACTGGATATACATCTAAAGTATTATAAATCATTCATTATAAAGACACATGCACACGTATGTTCATTGAGGCACTATTTACAATAGCAAAGACCTGGAACCAACCCAAATGCCCATCGACAATAGACTGGACAAGGAAAATGTGGCACATATACACCATGGGACACTATGCAGCCATAAAAAATGATGAGTTCATGTCCTTTGTAGGGACATGGATGAATCTGGAAACCATAATTCTCAGCAAACTGACACAAGAACAGAAAATCAAACACCGCATGTTCTCACTCACAGGCGGGTGTTGAACAATGAGAACACATGTATACAGGGAGGGGAGCATCACACACTAGGATCTGTTGGCGGGGTCCAAGGGAGGGTCAGTGGGGGGTTGGGGAGGTCGGGGAGGGATAACATGGGAAGGAATGCCAGATGTAGGTGATGGGGGGATGGAGGCAACAAACCACATTGCCATGTGTGTACCTATGCAACAATCCTGCATGATCTGCACATGTACCTCAGAACCTAAAATACAATTAAAAAAACTGATACTAAAATCAAAGATGAGGTTTATAGTTCATTTTGGATTCTCTTTAAATAAAATTCTCCTCCTTGAAATCTTCCTCCTCAAATGATACACACACACACACACACACACACACACACACACGTGTCAAAGGGGTTATTACAAATTCATTCCTGCGTCCAAAGAGTTATTTAACTTCAGTTTTCAGGATCTCCTGCATACACACACACACACACACACACACACATACATGTGTCAAAGTGTGTGTATATATACACACATATATATGTACACACACATATGTGTATATATGTATACACACACACATATATAAATTAGAAGACAGAAGAGAAAAAAAAGACCACCAAGGCCAAACATATAATTATACATGAGGTTTTTCTGCAAAACGTCTCTTACACTTTCATTATTCCACTTGAATTGTATGTCTACATTACAATGAAGGTCAATGAGCATTGTCTATGAGTTAAGACAAATCTCAATGGGTCTCGTGTTTCTGCGTGTCTTCTAAACAGAGTCATTGGTGGCATTTATGCCATTACATATGTTTAAATATGTTCACATACCAAACAGCCTTAGAGGATCGAGATGGTATTTTCCTTCAGGACAGAGGAAAGGAGTTTTTTGTTTGTATTTTGTTTTGTTTGTTCTGCTCCAGAATAAAAAAGAAAATGTCTTTCTTTAAGGTAAGGGCTGGCCACGTTTGTTAGCAGCTGCTTTTGAAAGATTAGGGGTTTCTTATTAGTAATGTAAGCCTGTTTTGTCTGCAGCATCTACCTGGCCTGCTCTGTGTTGTTTAGTGGGACTTGTGGATAACAGGAATCAACCAGGAGCCAATGTGAAACTCATGTTTGTGCTGTGCTTTAATGTAAAAAATGCCATTGTCTCCAACCCAGGAATCTTATGTTCTCTGCCAACATGTATGAAACTGTGAAATCTATCTTGTTAGCTTGGAGGCAGGTAGAGTCTTAGCTGCTTTTCAGTGCTTGAAGCCCTGGCTCTGTAGTCTCTGAATGATAAATTTATGTGAGAACTGGGGCAGATTTTGACAGCTGACAAGTTGAACCTGTTGACTCCAACTTCCCAAAGTGTCTCTTACATATTTCTCATTCATTTGGATCTGCTTCATCTCCTAATCAAACTGAAATTCCTTCTACTATTCTGTGACAATTTTCCATAGCAAAGGTCAGATAATCTCCTTGCATTTAAAAAATTAAAAAAACTACTGTTGTAATGAACATCTCTATTAATATCACATGGGGATGATGAATGAGTATGTGTCTTTGTGTATGACTTTATGCATTAACTTTGTGGAGAAATAAAGCATTTATAAAGAGTTTTTTGACTGCCATAATGTTTACTTTGCCTAATTCTTCTTTTTGATTTGTCCATTGTGTAAATAATGTGATTTGAAAGGAGACTGTGAGTTTGTTTTTTTTCCTGGCAAGAGCTTACAGAATAGTCTGGTTTTATGTAAAAGTGGTTATCACTATTCATAGTCTGGGAGTTTTTTTTTCTCTCTCTCCCTCTACAGTTACGTCTCTATTCAAATAGTTTCAGTCTCAAAAGTTGGCTCGGGAGGCCGAGGCAGGCAGATCCCAAGGTCAAGAGACCAAGACCAGTAAAATTAAAAACTTGATATAAAACCTGTTTATCAGTTTACTGAATTATAATGAGCAGTACGAAATCGATTAGGATAATCAGCAAATTTCTTAATTACAGAAAACAAATGAAAGACACATTTTAAAAGCAAATGTGTCTTCCCCATCTTTGCCTGGGGAAGATGACATCAGGTTAAAGAAAATAAATTATATTAATATAACATTTACTGACATTTGTCTGTCAATGGTGCTAATTGCCTCTCTCTCTGATTTGGGAATATATGCCTGCTAAAAAGACCTCATATTAAAATACAAGAATAAAGCTGCACACTCCCTGGATCTTGCTAATTGGGAAATACTGTTTTTCCAAGACCTATGCCCTATATTTTTATTCCCTTTTTAGATATCCTACATCAATTTTTAGGAGACTCACCTTTCTGTCAAATTGTTTTTAAGATATGGGTATGTTTCTAGCAGTTGCTTTATCAGTTTTCTTTTATGTATTTTTTGGAATGTGATTCCTTAAAATTCCCTTCCTCCACTAGCATTCAAGAAAATATTCTTAGCATTTATATAAAGTATATAAGCTGCTCATGCTTTGAAGACTGTTTAATCATCTGAGTTTCAATAATTTTCACCATTTTGAAATAAAACTGTACAATAGGAACTTGTGAGTGTGAACTATCTGTGACAGAACATTCCTTAGAAGTTCATGCCTCAAATTTTGACTACCTTGTGATACTTTCAATTCTTCAGTAAGGTTGAAGAGTGACTAGAACTTATTTGCCTCTTCCAGGAATAATTTGAGGAGAAATTCTATTGGTTTTATTTCTACCTCTTCACTTCAAACAAAGCAAAACAAGGTCTTTCAAGAATCCTAGATACCTTGAGAAAATGGTTTTATAAATAATTGAGTTACATATCCTGGAAGAAAATTCTTCTTCCTTCCCTTTTGTTTGACATTTCTTCAAAATTTTTACTTTTGTTTACTTCTAAGTAAATTATATGAATGAAGAGAGAATTCTAAAAAAAGGAGTTAAGTGTACCAGAAAAGATATAACATAGGTAAGTATTATTAGCTGATTTATGGACTATTATATTTGGAAAGGTCTATAGATAAAATTTACTCTCAACTTCTACGTGTTTTGTAATTGATTATTGAGTAGTTTCAAGTGGAGGAAGCAGATTATACCATCCTAAAATATACCACTTTGAAATAGGTTTACTTTAAGCTAAAGGCAATTGAGATGTAGATACAAAAAAAATTCTGCCTTTTCTCACTTGCTTAAAAGCAGGACAAAAATTTATAAAGGTGTGCCCTATTCTCTATGTAGAACGAAAGAAGTTAATCACCAATCACCAGTCATCTGAGACAACTGTAAATCTTATCAGCCCAGATGTAGCACTACCAGAACCTGCATGACAAGCCCTTTCTTAGTTTCCTCCATGTATTTACCTTTCTACTGTTTGGCACCCTAAAAACTCAGTTCTGTTTTTTTTATCCTGTCACTTCTCTAAAGATTTACAAGGTTGTTGTTAAGATGCTATATAAACTCCAATTATCATCACCCTTTGAGTTATTCATCACTAAGTGTTACCATGTGTAAGTGCAATGTGCACACTAGTAAACTTCATGATGAATTTTTCTTGTTAATCTGAGTTTTGTTGGTCTATATTACAGAGCCTCAAACTGGAAACTAAAATAGGTAGAGAAAAAAGATTTTTCTTTCCTTCCCTGCAGAAACAACTGTGGATTTCTGATACAATGTCTTATTCTTACCTTTATAATATGCTAAAAAAAAGAGAGAGGCTTTTGAAAACTGCTACTATAAGTAGAATTTATATAGTAGTACAGTGGTACTTTAAATGGTTATATTCATAGGCCAGAAAAAATTGCTGAGAGCATTTTGCCAGTGACCAATGAAATAATTTTATAGCTATTTCCATTTTCAATTTGCTTTCTTTTTAAATAGAACATTATTTTAATTAGTACATAAATTTTTCTTTTAAGAATTTATGCATATGATAAATTTATGTAAATGTCCATGGTTAATTTCAAGATTTTAAAGCCATAGAAACCAGCTCCTATATAAGTCTCTAAAGAAACTAAACCAAATATTAAGAACAATGAACAAAAGTACATAAAATCAGGAATAGGGATAGAGAAAGAAAATAACATTTTCATTAGCTGTAGATGCACATGTTTTTCTGTTAGATGATTCCCAGTGACTTCAATAAATGTGGGGTCTCATTCTTTGTTATTCAGCTCATCTGTCTCCTTTCTCTCAAGCCCCATTACACTTTGTTATATGTCCCTCTGTTAGAGTAGGTAGCCAGCCAGACATGAGCAAGGCAGGAAATAACCCCTCCAGGAGTGTCAGGCGGCCAACAGGTGATGGTCAGTCAGTTGTTACATTGTCCATCTAAAATACTAATTAGTGGCAACCAGCGCCAGGGAAAGGCAGTCTCTCAATAGATAGAAAACAG
This sequence comes from Saguinus oedipus, assembly GCA_031835075.1. Classification (NCBI taxonomy): domain Eukaryota; kingdom Metazoa; phylum Chordata; class Mammalia; order Primates; family Cebidae; genus Saguinus; species Saguinus oedipus. The sequence continues at coordinate 49,642,998 of CM063186.1, read as the reverse complement.
CTGAAACTGGTGATTAGCAACTTCCTGATAAGATTGCAGGAGCTGAGTGAGTGGGCTCAAGCATGTGCACTAAGAGGCAAAATGGCAGAGCTTTACTGGTATATGACCTTCCTCTAGGAACACTTGACTGGTAAGGGGAAAACGCCTCAAAGGAGCATGTGCAGAACTCTAGTAAACGCACTGTGCATGCGGCCCCTCCCAAAAGCTGGCAGGCCACCGTGCCTGTGGGCAGCCCACTCCAATGGAAGAAGCAGTGGGAAGAAATGTGAAACTCAGAATTACGCCATCGTATAGAACTCCAAGTCAAGAGTGAAACAAGGCACTTGGATCTCTAAAATTGCTCACTTGGCCTTCTTTCAAGTGTACTTGATTTCCTTTGGTTCTTGCCCTACAACTTTTAAATAAACCCTCACTCCTGATCAAAAACTTGCCTTGGTCTCTCACTCTGCCCTATGCACTTTGGATGAGTTATTTCTTTTGAGGAGACTAGGACTGAGTTGCTGCCTACCTGTATGGATTCGCCACTGCTAACACCTCCCCTATGCTGACTCATGTGAGCGCGTATCTGTATCTTTTCACTTAACATCGGTTCATTAATAAACCATCTATTATATGTTTGGCCTTTCTGGATGACATTTATTGTGGGGTTATCTCACTCATTTTTAAACCCTAAGATCTAACATAATTTATCGATAGTTGTTAACTAAATCTATGGTTAATAAATATATTAAAAATAGATTAGGCCGGGCGCAGTGGCTCAAGCCTGTAATCCCAGCACTTTGGGAGCCCGAGGCGGGTGGATCACGAGATGAAGATACCAAGACCATCCTGGTCAACATGGTAAAACCCCGTCTCTACTAAAGATACAAAAAATTAGCTGGGCATGGTGGCGCGTGCCTGTAATCCCAGCTACTCAGGAGGCTGAAGCAGGAGAATTGCCTGAACCCAGGAGGCGGAGGTTGCAGCGAGCCGAGATCGCGCCATTGGACTCCAGCCTGGGTAACAAGAGGGAAACTCCGTCTCAAAAAAAAAAAAAAAAAAAAAGATTATGCTGGGAAAACTTTAGATAAAATTTAAAGTCATTCTTAATTTTGGCCTTAACAGTCACAAAGTGGTAGATGTTGAGTAAGAGTGAACTTTTCTAAGTTTCAATTTGTTTACTTGTACATGATGATGATTAACCTCACCATAGCACTCTCACACCACTCATTGTATACTCAGTCCATCTTTGTCTTTGATTATGATTATCATTCCATCTTTAACTCAAGCCTCCTCAGAAATTGACTGAAAAGAATAAGTGAACACATTCTCATCATTAAAATAAGAGGAGAAATCTGTTCTGTCCTGGACAACTTGGGGATATCTTTTTAAGTAAATAACATTAGACTTCTGAAGTTATCAACTAAGTTGGCATTTTTTTAAATTAGAGGTAATATGTTCTCTATATTTTAAGCCAACTTGAATATTTTTGTCATATTCCAAAGTCTATAAAAATATACTTCTCACCTTTTTCAAAAAATTTAACATAGCTTTAAAAACATGACAATGCTTAACCAGGCCACGCATCCAGTAAGCATTCAAAATTTTACATAGAGAAAGCAAGATCATTATTATTATGTTCTTTCATAAACTCTTACAATTTCCCTGGGCTACACATTCAGAAGGTTGAAAAACTAAGATTTGTACACTAAAGACTGCGTTAGAGCCTGAGGAAGCAGTGGGAATATTGAATGCCTTTTCATTTGATGGCAAACTAATGGGTGTTTGTTGCAGTTGGCATACATTCTAATGAATATCATATTGCCTCACAATTCAAGTGGCTTAAATGTTAGTTTGCAGGCTATCAACTAAAATTATAGAAGACCTTCACAGGTGTTCTACCACAGATTTTTTTTTCTGAATGGTGCTACATTATAAATTAACAACAGTAGATTTTTATTCTGTCCTTGTATTGCATTTTTTTTTTTTTTGAGACAGAGTTTCACTCTTGTTGCCCAGGCTGGATTGCAATGGCACCATCTCAGCTCACACAACCTTTGCCTCCCAGATTCAAGTGATTCTCCTGCCTCAGCCTCCCAAGTAGCTGGGATTAAAAGCATGCACCACCACACGCAGCTAATTTTGTATTTGTAGTAGAGACGGAGTTTCTCCACGTTGGTCAAGCTGGTCTTGAACTCTCGCCTCAGGTGATCCACTAGCCTTGGCCTCCCAGTGTTGGGATTACAGGTATGAGTTATCATGCCTGGCCTGCTTTTCTTCATAATTTCCTAGTAGTGGTATTGCTAGATTATCTCCTAGGAATCACTGAGGTGCCTAAAAGTACTACTAGAAAATTATAAAGCTACCTACCTAATTGCCTCTACTAGGTCTAAACCAATAGGAGTGGCTTAGGCAGGCAGCATGCAGCATTTTATATATATATATATATATATATATATATATTTTTTTTTTTTTCTTTTGAGATGGAGTTTCATTCTTGTTACCCAGGCTGGAGTGCAATGGCATGATCTCGGCTCACCACAACCTCCACTTCCTGGGTTCAGACAATTCTCCTGCCTCAGCCTCCTGAGTAGCTGGGATTACAGGCACGCACCACCATGCCCAGCTAATTTTTTGTATCTTTAGTAGAGACGGGGTCTCACCATGTTGACCAGGATGGCCTCAATCTCTTGACCTCGTGACCTACCTGCCTCGGCCTCCCAAAGTGCTGGGATTACAGGCCTGAGCCACCGCACCTGGCCCCGGCAGAATTATATTTTATAGGTACCCATCAAACGTGAACACATGAGGAGAACAACAAGCAGTGAAGAAGGAGGTAGGACTGTGTCTTATAGTGAACAATAAAGACTTAGAGCCGTCATACAACCTCAGGGATAGAAAGCAATAGGAAAGAAATTGAGTTCTCTTTGGTTATCGTGGAAATAGGCAAATACTGGCAATTTATTTTAACGATCGCTAGTTCTGTAAATAAACTGGCCTGGCTTAAATCAACTAGCTAGATGATGAACACCAGTAGGTTTTAGTGACATTTTGAAGACTGTGAGTGGGCCTTTGATTTTATTCATTTCCCTTAACAACAACCTCTTTTCACCTTAAAATTTTCTTAATTTATCAGTAGACAGGCCGGGCGCGGTGGCTTAAGCCTGTAATCCCAGCACTTTGGGAGGCCGAGGTGGGTGGATCACGAGGTCAAAAGATCGAGACCATCCTGGTCAACATGGTGAAACCCCGTCTCTACTAAAAATACAAAAAATTAGCTGGGCATGGTAGCGCGTGTCTGTAATCCCAGCTACTCAGGAGGCTGAGGCAGGAGAATTGCCTGAACCCAGGAGGCGGAGGTTGCAGTGAGCCGAGATTGCACCATTGCACTCCAGCCTGGGTAACAAGAGCGAAACTCCGTCTCAAAAAAAAAAATTTATCAGTAGACTTTCTCCTAAGAGAATCTTTGGTGTTCCACATCTTATTTACCTCCTTGCCAAAATTTAATGCAACTGATTTCCTTTTTCAATATCCATGCTTTATAAAAATATGCCAGATAAATAAAAATCAACATAGAAGGCTGAAAGTTGATGGAAGAAATATGATGTTTAAATTTCGCCTAGGGCCATGGGCAGTGGCTCACGCTTGTAATCTCAGCACTTTGGGAGGCCGAGGCGGGCAGATCACTTGAGTCCAGGCATTTGAGACCATCCTGGCCAAAGTGACAAAACCCTGACTCTACTAAAAATACAAAAAAATCAGCCAGGTATGGTGGCTAACACTTGTAATCCCAACTATTCGGCAAGCTGAGGTGGAAGAATCACTTGAACCTGGGAGGTAGCAGTAGTTGAGATGGCAACATTGCACTCCAGCCTGGGTGAGAGAGTGAGATCCTGTATCAAAAATTAATTAATTAATTAATTAATTTTCACCTAGAAAAACCTCTAAAATATTAATAATAAAGATAGGAAGAGAGGATTGAGTGATGATGTAATTTATACTAAATGGCAAGATAGATATAATATTGAAGCTTTATGATAGAGAAAATAAGAATCATAATATTCTTTAGTATATTAGAACAATATAATATTCATGTTATCAGATACTACGCAGACAAGCAATGAGTGTCTGTGGGATGTTTTGGGCAAATGCAATTCAAAGAATATTATGGAAGAAATAAAGCATGTCTACTCTATATAAGTAAGTATATTAGAACAATATATTTAAATTTGGCAAAAAAAGTAGCATAGAAAAGCAGTATAATTAAATGTTTTGTCCGAAAGAAATTATATAAAATGTAAATTAAAATTTTGACAAAAAAATCCTGGATAGACTTTATAAGCTGAGGGCATGCACAGCCTTTCAATAACAAAAGTAAAGATGTTTCTCAACATTTTCCAATTTAAAAAAAAAATCATTTCGGCTTTCGCTAATAGTATTTTCACAATACTAAGTGATCAACTTTTCCTAAAATACAAGTTTTTCTCTTATTTCATATCATAATTTAAAAAAATTCATGGCTGGGTGCAGTGGCTCACACCTGTAATCCCAGCACTTTGTGAGGCCGAGGTAGGTGGATCACCTGAGGTCAGTTGTTCACGACCAGCCTGGCCAACATAGTGAAAACCCATCCCTACTAAAAATACAAAAATGACCCTGGTGTGGTGGTGGGTGCCTATAATCCCAGCTGCTTGGGAGGCTGAGGCAGGAGAATCGCTTGAACCTGGGAGGTGGAGGTTGCAGTGACCCAAGATCGTGCCATTGCACTCCAGCCTGGGAAATAAGAATGAAATTCCATCTCAGAAAAAGAAATAAAGAAAAAATATATATATCTGATTGTTTGAGTCACCCAACCCTATTCCTCCCTAAATATGATTTGTAGCTTTAAATTGCAAACAATTCCTTTTGGGGCTGGCATCTCTTAGAACATTTAACACATCCCAGTCTTTAATGTTTTCATGATTTTGTTACATTTTCTGTTCCTTGAAATGCTCTGCTTCTTTTATTGCCCCTTCTCCAATCACCTCATCAAGTAAGGCTGAACTCAATGACAACCTTCATTATGCAGCATTTACACAGGAATCTTTGTTCTCAGATTTCTAGTTTTCTTTTGACATCACATATTTGAGCATATTAATTTTATTAACTTGTGTACTTAATTATGAGTGTCCAATGCTATCATGGGTCATGGGTCTAAAGGCTGGAGCTCTGGGGCCATAAGAAATAAGGCCTGGACACAAACAGCTCCCCAAGATCCATGAGCATGGAGACATACTTTATTTGTTTGAAATAGTGGGATGTTTGGGCAAATGCAATTCAAAGAAGATTATGGAGGTAATAAAGCATGTCTACTCCATCTCATTCAAGCAGTAAACACTCATTGCTTGTCTGTGCAATATCTGATAGCATGAATCATTTCTCCTCCTCCAGGACTACTGGCAGGGAGCAGTTCAGTTTGTAACCTAATGCAACTGCACTGAAATGTGGTCTTATTAGAGCTAATGTCAGTGAACCTGTCAAATTCAACATGAGTTCCTGTCATTGTTTCTAGAGCAATGAGGTATTACTTTGATTAATCTGCATAGTTGCCAACTGCTTGACATCACTCAGCTTTTTCCTGAGCTTTGAATAAGTTCATGGCTATCAATCAACATACATATGGGAAATTCTTTATTTGGAAAGTCTCATGGCATTAATATTACCTAATCTTTTGTGATTTAAGCTAAATGCATTGCTTAGCAGTGAATCATCCATAATATGGAGAAGGTATACTTGCACTTTAAGTTAAATTTCAGACTTTATTAAGCTACAGACATCGAGCTCATGCTTTAAGTAACCAAACATAAATATGCACACTGTTTCGGCCACTTAATTTCCAAACTTGTGATTGTTGCCTGCCTATATTTATAACATTGCAATTACTATAGTAAGATTTCAGTTACAAAGTAGTTTACTGAAACTCACGATTTGATATTCGCAACTCTACACAAAGCAACTGTTTAGAATTATCTTGATGATTTCTAACTCAAGGGCATGTATTTTTGGTGAACAGGGAATTTTTTAGCTGTTTTTTTGGAATAATTATAAAAGGAGTATTAAATTCACAAATGAATGATTGACTAGGAAGTGTTAATTACCTGACGGGTTTGTCCCGTCCACTGTTTAGAAAAGCCAACGCACTGAGAAGAACAGATTTTTGGCAGCAAAGACAGAGTTTAATAATCACAGGGCCAGCCAAGCTGAAGAATGGAAGATAATTTTCACATTTGTCTCCCCAAGAACTCAGAGGCTAGGGATTTTGTGGTTAATTTGCCTAGCAGGGGCTTAGGAAATGGATGCTGCTGATTGGAGGGGGATGAAATCATAGGGATGTAGAAAACAATACTCGTTGCTGAATCAGCCTCTGAATGGGGCCACAGAACCAGACAAGTCCTGAGTACTGGGTCCAGATGGAATCAGTGAGTGAGAGCACAAAAGTCTGAAAGGCATCACAAAATTCCAGTGTCAGCTTCCACAATGATGGTGGTGGAACCTGGGGTTCCAGGCTCCAAAAAAATTAAATGACCAACAATGGAAAAGATTGTTTAGCAAATTTAAGATTGAAAGGTAGGATTGTTTTGAGACTAAGGTCAAAGAGAAATACACTTAAAGGAGAGAGATTATGTCTTATTAGGCACAAAACAGAATAGTCTCTGAACACTGCAATTCTAAGGAACTGAGTCCAGTTGGTAAATATATGCTAGGTTTCATCGGTATTAAGAACACTTCAAGCTGGGCTTAATGGCTTACACCAAAAATCCAAGCACTCTGGGAGGCTGAGGAGGGAGTATTGCTTGAGGTCAGGAGTTAAAGACAAACCTGGGAAATGTAGCAAGACCCTATCTCTATAAAAAATAAAAACATAACCGGGCATAGTGTAACATAGTCCCAGCTACTCAGCAAACCGAGGCAGGAGGATTGCTTGAGCCCAGGAATCAAGGTTACAGAGAGCTATGATCATACCATTGCTCCAGTCTGGGTGACAGGGAAAAGCCAGACCATGACTCAAAAAACAAAAACAGAAAAACTAAACTCCAATCCCACGACTGTCATACCTACATTCCTAGAGCTAGGGCTTGTAAAAACTATGACAGTGGTCAGTTACAGCTCCAAGAACATCACTTAATGGCACAGGTTTCAGTAAGATGATGAAGCAGCATTGGCTATATCAAGCTCAAAGGACAATAATTTTGAGAGCAGAAGGTAGGAGTGACTACCGCATATATAAAAATCTTTGGACAGTGGGCAACAGAACTCACAGTGAATTATCTGAATATGGAGGTAAAAGATTTAGAAGTAGGAGATAAACCCAGAAAGGATAAATGGAACAAAAAAATCAAGGTTTTTTTTTATGCTTAATGTTACCTCCTTTGTAGTTCTAAATTATCTAAATATTTATTCACTCTACATGATTATACAAATTAATCTGAAAAGGAAATATTACTCCCCCAAAGTGTGAATTGATCCTTGGTTCTCATTATTTTTCACAATATAACTATGTGATATGATACAAAATTCAATATTGAACACATTCAAAACATTAAAGCACAAATATAAAAAGAACTTTCTTATATTTAAAATGCAGCTGAACAGTGGCTCATACCTGTAATACCAACACTTTAGAAGCCAAAGGAAGATGGATGTCTTGATCCCAGAAGTTCAAGACCAACCTGGGCAATACTGTGAGACCTGCATCTGTTCAACAAATTCAAAAATTAGCCAGGTGTGGTTGAGCACACCTTTAGTCCCAGCTACTAGAGAGCCTGAGGTGGGAGGATTACTTGAGCCCAGGAGATCAAGGCTGTATGAGTCTTGATTGCACCATTGTATTCCAGCCAGATGAAGAACATGCTTCAAAAAACAAACAAAGAGAACTTCTTGCATAGCTGAACACAGGAAGGTTCCTGCCATGCCCAGGAAGGCATAGGGGCTGCACAACTCTTTCCTCATTTCTCACCATACACATCTCTTCATCTTTATGCTTTTGCAGTTGCCTGTGATGATACTGACCTGCTGACCTTCCCTCTCTTCAACCCACAAAGAAAGTACAAGAACTGTCAGATCTTAGAATACATGGCCAGGAACAGGAGATACCCAGTGAAGTAATGGGATGGAATCCTTTCCCACAACCATTGGGCCAAATAGGAAAAATAAGCATAATCTGGAAACAAGGAAACCCGACAACTCCAGACTCCAGGGCTCTTTACCAATACTGACAGGAGAAACTAAGGCAAAGGCAAGAAACTTGGGAGGTTGAAACCACCCCTGGACAATGAAATTTCAGTGTCGCCTTCTTTACTCTGTATCCACAGTCCTTTCCAAGGGTAGATACAGAAACTCAGTAGAAATACACAAAGAATGATGGTTTCCAGGTTCATCCATGTCCCTACAAAGGACACGAATGTTTTTTATGGCTGCAGTCTTGCAGGTTCTTCACATGTACCTCAAAACCTAAAACGCAATAAAATAATAATAAAAACAAAAGCCAAAAAAAAAAAAAGAAATATACAAAGAGCTCAGCATACTCCAGATTTCCTCACTTAGGAGCTCATTCTATTCCTGGAGGATCACTGAGGCAGGTGTATGGGGATATCTTGAAACTGTGTATGGCAGGCAGGAAGAGCAGTGGATTACCAATGGAGCGCATCTTGATTATACATCAAGAAACCACGTGGGGACGCTTAGGGTTGGGAGCTTGTTCTGGCATGAAGACAGAGCCTTGGCAAAGTCTGTGAGACCTTCAATGCTTTCCTCACAGCAATATGTGAATGAGAACTGAGCCCTTGCTTCACCTCCTCCAAATGGTGACAGGAAATTCAGACACAAATAAGTACTTAACATAGTTTATTCTGCAGGTAAAAAGAGCTGCAGAGGAAGTTTCCACTGCAGAAATTTTCCAGGAAACTTGAATAGAAGGATCAGTAAAACTGAGGGGGTAATGTCAGCCCACATATCCACAAATATAGATCTGTCCTGAATTTGTTCTCACAAGTCACTCAGTGGTGAAGAAACCTGAGATGTGATCCATGCAACTGGCAGAGCCTCCCATCAAGACATGAACTGGGCTCCCTTTCACCTTGCGGGCAACTAAAGGATGGGAGGTGGATTTATTGATTGGCCTCAGGCTGCAACCAAGCACTTGGATCAGAACTCAACTCTCATTGCCAAGCTGACAGTCAACAGGCTTGAAATTTTCTCTCTTAATGTACACTAGCCTGCCACCAAAATACCCAACCTCTGGCTCATGATTGTGCTGATGTGAATGCAAACCCAGCTCTCTGCCTGCTAAGAATATATGTGGCCAGGACAGCAAATGAAACGTTCAGGCACCAGATCTTCCCAAGTTCCCGAACAGACTTTCCATAGTTTCCCAAATATACTGAGACTCAGCTCCTTCCAGACCCCACCCCCAGAGAATTAGAGATGGGAATCTAGAAGCCTAGTCTCTCCAGCTTAATCTGTAGCGAAATTGGACTTGAACCCAAAGAGGCAACCCACTACCCACAAGGACACCATCCCAGATGCTTAGCATTGACCACTGCCTCCCTATGACACACCTTACTTACCTGAGTCCCATCAATGGCCACATTGTTTCCCAACCTCCACCATCAAGACATGCTCCAGAACAGCCCCTCAGAAGTGTCTTGATGAGATAGGACAAAGAGTAATGAAGCTCCAGGTATAGACTGACTGTCTCATTCCTCCCTCCTGAGAAACTTGTAGCTTCTGATTAGACTTCTCACCCCTTAGGACCCTTAGCATTTGTTTCGGCAAATGCCCCCTAAGAGGATTTTCTGGGCTTTTCCTCCTTTGAGAAGAGTGTCCTGGAATGAGACCTCTTTGCTAGGTAATATATGGTCTATTCTCACATGACTTGATTGACTGATTAACTCATGACCTGAGAAAGAAAGAGATGCAAGGAATATCCTGTCTGATGAGTCCCTGCTTCTCAGCTGTGGCGCCTGTGCAAATGGTGGAATACCAAGGAATATCAGGTAGGGGACACACAGACACTGCCTAATACAGTTATGTAAGTTTAATATAAATGGAAGTTATAATATCATATAAAAGTGTTACTTAATTTTATTAAAAAACTGAGTTAAATTTTGTAAGGTTATTAAAATATTTTATTGGGAAGCTGTGAGAAGTATGTGCAATTAAAGTGTAAATGACTGAATTTGAGGTAATTCCACAAAGGCCACCTATGGGTGGGAAGTGGGGCCTGCTACTTAATAAAACATCTATTTGCAAATCTGTTACTTACTTTATAAGACATCTACACCCAAATCATTGCTGTTTTTAACCACTGACGTCTCATACTTTTTTTTTTAACTTAGAAGCAGCATTTCTATGGAAACCATAATAGGGATCTTGCTAATTTTGGATTAAAATTATTATAACATTGTTTTATCGGTTCATTTCATTATTAACCACATACTCCTACAGATGGCATATTGCACATGTGTTTTGATTGGTCCTTTCACCAGAGGTCAGTTGTTCTTAATTTTACTTAATAGATAGAGGAGACCTTTTAGTTACCAAGTGCTCCTAGGATCTCTACCTTGTTAGACATACAAATTTTCAGAAAGAAAACTAGATCTATTTTATCAAAATCTGAATTTTAAATATTTCCAGGTGTGTCACAAGCACATTAATGATTGTTAGTTGAGGTAATTCTATTTTTAAAAGGGGAAAAGGTTATGTGAGTATTAATTTGTTAAAAAAGTACAGTTAACATTGTACATTTCAATGCATATACGTTTTATCTCACAAAACATAGCTAGAAAGAACAATAAAACGGCTGGGGAGTGGGTTGAAGTATAGATGAAACAAAATGGTACATGATTAGTAGTTGCTGAGGCTGGATGTCAGGTCTATTATACTATCTTGATGACTTTATATATGTTTAAACTGTTCTGTTAAAAACACTTGTATAAAAATACAAAGTTTATCTACAACATTCATTATTAAGATTGTGGTTACTGGCTGGGCACGGTGGCTCACACCTGTAATCCCAGCACTTTGGGAGGCTGAGGCAGGCAGATCACGAAATCAGGAGATCAAGATCATTCTGGCTAACAGGGTGAAACGCTGGCTCTACCAAAAATACAAAGAATCAGCCAGGTGTGATGGAACATGCCTGTAGTCCCAACTACTCTGGAGGCTGAGGCAGGAGAATCACTTGAACCTGGGAGGCGGAGGTTGCTGTGAGCTGAGGTCATGCCACAGCACTCCAGCTTGGGTGACAGAGTGAGTGTCCATCTCGAAATAAATACATGAATAAAATAAAAAATAAAAAAATGATTGTGGCTAACTTTGGGAAGGAAGAAGGGAGAAAGTGGACGTCAGGGGCAGAACAGAGCTCATTCTATTTTATGGTTACACAAATGTATTTCCCTTGTAATAATTTATTGAGCTTTATATTAATGCTTTGTGCATGTGCCCCTGTATGCATATTATACATCAATAAATATTTAAATACAAATAAATTAAATCAAAATGCCAAACCATGATTTATAAATGCCTGGAATTTTAGATAATGTCAAAATATTCATTAAAATATGTTTATGCATCATCAAGCATCTTTTATGAAGTTATGGGATCTTTTGACATTAATATTCAGTTTGACATAGACTATAGTAAAATGCCTAAATTGATGAGATAACACGCAACTGAAAATGTGTGTACTGGTAGCTGATTCAGATAAGATTAAATGATGGCATGTTTGATATAGCGATATTACTCAAGCACTACTTGCAATGTGTCTTAAAAGATTTTTTCACGGATGACAATGGGGAGATTCAAAAATACCTTCTGTCAGAATGCCATCCTGGGAATATACCTTGTGTTTTTCTACATTGTGCTGTTTTCTCTTCATTAGCATCAGTGTCTATCTGTTCCCTGTCCACTCTTATGAAGTTGAGTGATTTATTCTAGTTGCAAATGAAAAGTAACTCCCTCGAATTGTCGAAGCATTTGAATCCTATGGTTCATGCAAGGAAATATTATTTGCAACCTATAGTAAGTAGTAAGTAATGTGAATGTTACCTGATAACATGTATAGTCAATATAGTAACAAATTAATTAATATCAACATATGATAACACCTTTTCCCAAATTATTTGTTGGAGATCCCATTTGTTGTTAGCAAAATTTGAAGCACCCTATTTTCTTCTCTTACTGTTACATCTCCTCTCTCTGAGACTTTCAATGGACTCAAAACCCTAAATATTTACCAACACTAAAGAGTCATTGCTGTGACTAAATGTCAGTGAAGGAAAAATTTTGGTATATTGTGAATCTACTTGTCTCCTTTTAAACCATAATCTCCAGTTCTTTACACTTTGATCATTGCACAATATGACATTGTTAGAGATTAAGATCACATAGCTTCACTGAACTTGTCAAGTGCTATCGAGAGTGCCATTTTCTGTTTTGTGCTGCTATAACACAATACCTAAGATTGGGTAATTTGTAAAGAACAAAGATTTATTTCTTACAGTTCCTGAGACTTGGAAGCACAAAGTCAAGGGGCCTGCATCTGGTGAGGGCCTTCTTGCTGTTTTATCCCATGGTGGAAGGTAGAAAATCTAGAGAGCACACATGCACATGTGTACAAGCAAGACATCAAGAAAGAGAGAGGGATAAACCCATATTTTTAGCAAGAACTTACGCCTCTGATAACCTACCCTCACTCTCTTGGTAAAATCAAGAGTAATCATGAGCTCTGCCCTGGTGACCTAATCACCTCTTTAAGGTCCCACCTCTGAACACTGTTGCACTGGGGATTAAGTTTCCAACATATGAAATTTGGGGGGCCACAATTCAAACCATATCAGAATCTCTCACTTATCCTAATCACTAAGTTAGCTGCAAATGCTTTTAGAGGGATAAAAATTCTAATGTTTCCAGAATTATGATTGATGTCGTGTGTCTAACACATAAACTTGCAAGTTTCAACTTAATTTTTTACAAGCTTTTAACATAAAAGCCTGTGCTCATCAAATCTTTTCAAAATGTCTTAGTTGTCTGGATATACAGAGTAAAGAGGTACTACCAGCCTCCCTTTAATTTTGTGCCACAGACCAATTTCCTCCACAACAAAATAAGCCAGTGCTATTCAAAATATCCTTTGTTACCAAGATACAGGGTGATATGTAGAAAACGTGAGCATATACTTTTCTGTCAATATATTATTGTGGTCATACCAAGTGCATAAGCAATAGATTCCTTTCTCTGAATATTGAATAGACTGTGATGGGTACAGGGAAACACATGATGAGCTCCCTGAGATGCACTAAAAATGCATGGTCAGGATCTCTTTTGTTTAGTTTGTTAATCGTATGCATGTATTATAATATGAGAAAGTGTAAACATTTTTACAATTCTTTTTCACAAGCATTCAATTTAAATCAACTTTTGTTTATGATTTAGCACTATCATTTAAGAGAGAATATAAATATTTGTCTTTTATATTTTAATGTTAATTTACAGATGCAAACCTATTTTTATTATTTTTTAGGTCTGTCAATAACTCATTTTGTTCCATCATTAAACCAAAGATAACACAAGAAAAATTGAGCATGCTGTTATTCTAATTAAATTTTAATTGAATGCATCTTCTCAGATGTAAATTGACATAATTTTTACTATTCCAGAACACAGAGATGATGATAAAGCTGCACGAGAAAAGATTGCCTAATCAAAGTCAGAAATGACATTTAGAAATATGAGGTGATCTGAAAAACATTTAGAGTGCATTTTAGCTTTGGCAGTGTCAATAGTTCAAATAGCTCTTATGAGACAGAGCAACTTTTCTTGATTTTTAAGTTGCAATTGAATCCAGATTTTGAAACTACATAGTAGTGGAACACATCCAGAGGTTCTATATTCTGCTGTTTGAATTTGCCTCTTGTCTTCACCACCTGCTAACTGTGTGACTTTGGGCTAGTTACTTACTGTCTCTAAGCTACACTTCAATATCTGTAAAATATACTTACAGTGCCTTCATAGGTTTTGTAAGGAGCAGCTAGATAATCATGCTAACATATATAAATGAGCACCTGACAAGTGTGCTCCAAATATTAGTTGTTGTTGTTGTTAAAATTACACTGCCATTAATGCTATACTTAAATTACATCATTCTTTAATATTTCAGTTCGAAGTTATGATGACCATGTATGTCCCTTGCCTACTCTCCTGTTCTCTCGTGTTCCCTTAGGTAGCGATTTTGTGGTGAGACCTAATGAATGAACCCAAATTAACTAGAAAAAGGTTAAAGGTAATACTTAGGCCAGGTGCGGTGGCTCAAGCCTGTAATCCCAGCACTTTGGGAGGCCGAGGCAGGTGGATCACAAGGTCAAGAGATCCAGACTATCCTGGTCAACATGGTGAAACCCCGTCTCTACTGAAAATACAAAAAATTAGCTGGGCATGGTGGTGCGTGCCTGTAATCCCAGCTACTCAGGAGGCCGAGACAGGAGAATTGCCTGAACCCAGGAGGCGGAGGTTGCGGTGAGCTGAGATCGTGCCATTGCACTCCAGCCTGGGTAACAAGAGCGAAACTCCATCTCAAAAAAAAAAAAAAAAAAAAAAGAAAGTAATACTTAAAGCTAGAATGGATGTGGCATGGTAAAATATGAATTTTAAAATGTCAGTAAATTTGGAACACAAAGGGCAATAGAGAAATAATCATATAGCACGGCAAGTGGAAGATATAGCAAGGTTTTCCGAGACATGACCAAAAAAAACGTTGTTATATGGCATATGAGGTCTGGAAAGCCAGCAAAGTAATTTAAAATGAGAAAAATTATAGTTCGGTTTAATTTCTAATCAAAGAATTCTATCTGCAATGAAGATAATGAATTGTAGGGGAATGTCCCATTTGTACAAATTTGAGATGACAATAGTTTGAAGTATAGATTTTGAAAACTCAATGAATAGAGTTTTAGATGGAACCTGTGAAAAGATTTGATGGATTGAAAATAGGTGTCAGAAAGAGAAACTTACAAGGCTGCTCAAGATTTGGAGGGTGATGTCATTTACTAATATTAAGGGTAGCGGGGCAAAGAGGGCTAAGCTGCATTTAGGTTATGACTTTATGGCATCACTGAATAACAACTTCAAGTGATTTCATATATGTATCTGAAAAATATCTACACTCAAGATATGAATCATTGGTGTATAGTATTTAGGGTCATAGCCATGGATGAGAGTATAGAATAAAAAAAGAATGATATTTCTAACATTGAACAGCAAAGTTGAACAAGTGAGCTGAAGAAAGAAAGAAAGAAGGAAGGAAGGAAGGAAAAAGGAAGGAAGGAAGGAAGAAGGAAGGGAAGGAGGGAGGGAAAGAAGGAAGGAAGGAAGGTTATCTATATTAAAGTAACTATCACTTAAAACCTATATTGAAAACTGAGAAACTGAGGCTGGCAATAGAGGTAGGGGCCAAGGATGGGGGGATAAAGAGCAAATGAAAGAGTAAATAGTAGAATGAAATTATTCTGATTTTTTTCTTCCACATTCTGTCTTGGTGGGCACAAAAAAGTAATTTGAGAATGTTCCTGTTCATACAGACTAATAGATGCATATCTAATTTATAACAATTGATACAAAATACATGTATAAAATGGAGACAACCATGTAGATATATACACAATTTTATGATATGATTGAACATTGAATGAGGAAACTCAAAAAACATCATTTACAACCATGTGATTTGAATTTCTGGTTCTGTATATCACTGTATAGCTATTAAATATAAGCTAAATTGATAAATTAGTGTGCACCTGATTTTAATAAAAAGGGAAATAATAAATGTACTTTATTAAATCAATTAAAATAAAATCTAAGATGTTAATTCCCTTTTCAGGAAAAAGAATACAGTTAAGTAAGACATGGCAAAAACATGATGGAGTGACCTAAAAAGGCAAAAAAGATCACAATAAGAAAGACATCAAATCCTTATGGATGAAGTTTTCTCATAATTAAAATAATTTTTCATTATTATCACAGCAAAAGTTTAATCAAGGAAGAAATTAGAGCCCTTCAGCATGAAACGAAAACTGAGATTGCAAGGATGGTAAAACTGCTGAAGTATTAAATGAATATTTCCCAATGCATGTATAAAGAATAGCATTAATGGTCAAGAACTGAACATTCGTAATTAATATATCTTTTACTAACTCTTAAAAGTTCAGCTTTCTAAGCTGGCATTCTAATTTGCCTTCAGCAAATTTGATGATACTAGAAATTAAAACCCAATAATTTTTACTGATCCTATCAGGCTTTATATTTTATCTAAAAATGTTAAAATGGCATGACAGATTTAGCAAAAGCTATTTTAAAACCCGATTTGCCTGTTAATGCCAACAAAGTAATTCCAATAATTGCTTTATGACCTCAATAAATAGGAAAGGCTAAACTATATTTGCATATTTTTCCAAATCATTTAATAACTTTTTTCAATAGTAAACAATGCACATGCATTGTAGAAAATGTGTAAAGTACAGAAAAACATTAAAAGAAGACAAGTGTAATCATCTCTAATCTGACCACCCAGAGATCATCATTAATAACATAGCAGACACACGCAGAGCTGTGGTAAGGACAGCTGCAAAGGAGTGGTGCTCTTTGGTTGGGGACACAACAATAACGAAGATGTGGATGTTCAGTAAAGAGTTCAAGTTGTAAGGTTATTTTGTTTTTAAAACTTGAAACTTTGTACAGATAAATTTAGAAATGTAAGGGGAAAAAGGGTTAGGTGTAAAAGCAGATCATGAATAAAACCACAGAAAATAAAATAAAGGATTATAAATATAGATTTGGTTTTCTCAAGTGACTTCTGCAAGTAAAATGTGTTTCCTCCTGAAGAAATTAAAATTTCTGGTGGATGATGTTTGCAAGTTGAATCACATGAAATGTATCTTATGTGAGAGGACTTGGGAACTGCTTTGGGTTTATCGTTGTGGACAAACATACTCCTTGGTGGTATTAGCGACGTAATGTTGGTTGAAGAAAATCTATGCAGGTTGTTGGAGGCACAATAATCTGCATTAGTCAACCACCTCTGTTTATAATAGACAACTTCAAAGTTTTCATGCCGCTTAAATGTAGAAATTTTCTTTTCATCAGAAATCTCCAGTTCTGTTGGTCTGGGCTGCACCATTCAGGTATGTATTTTTCAGTTGGGCTTAGCTCTAGGCTAGATATTGTGGTTTTCTGCTATACATTTATTTATTCTGGGGCCCAAGTTCAGAACAGAGGCCATCTGAGGCCTGGCTTCACATCTACTAGAATTCCATTGACCAAAACAATGGAATTCTACAGTCAAACCAACATCAGTGTTGTGCGCAGCATGATAGGATGAATATTTACTGAACACTGTCTATTTTTAAGAGTGTAGTTCATTGGTCTTATTATTTTTGTGTGCGTGTCTTTTTTATTTTATATTTTTATTTATATTTTTTATATATTTAGGGGGAACAAGTAAACTTTTGTTACATATTTATATCATATAGTGGTGAAGTCTGGACTTTTAGTGGTGCCATCACTGGAATGCTGTACATTGTACCCCTTAAATTAAATTTCTCATCCCTCCTCCCACCACTCTCCCACCCTTCCCAGTCAACAGTGTTTATTATTCCACTTTCTATGTCCATGTGTACACTATCGTATCCTTACTCAGGTGTTCCTCCTGCTGGCTTGTATGTGGATATGATGGCTTGAATTCAGGAAGTCATCTTTGCCTATCTGGACTATGAGGTGATTGCTAAGAACAGGATGGCAGAATACCAAGATAGAAGGATCTGCCTTCCCTGGACTGTCTCCCTCCAGATATCTTTTACATGACACAAAAAAGTATTCTATATTTTTTAAGCCCAATGACAGCCTTTGCCATCTATCTCAAGGTAAACCAAATCTTGACTGTCTCAGATCCTTTTATTTTTTTTATTTTTTTTTTATTTATTTATTTATTTTTTTGAGACAGAGTTTCGCTCTTGTTACCCAGGGTGGAGTGCAATGGCACAATCTCGGCTCACTGCAACCTCCGCCTCCTGGGTTCAGGCAATTCTCCTGCCTCAGCCTCCTGAATAGCTGGGATTACAGGCACGCGTCACCACGTCCAGCTAATTTTTTGTATTTTTAGTAGAGACGGGGTTTCACCATGTTGACCAGGATGGTCTCGATCTCTTGACCTCGTGATCCACCCGCCTCAGCCTCCCAAAGTGCTGGGATTACAGGCTTGAGCCACCGCGCCCGGCAGATCCTTTTAAAATAATGTGTGGAGGCATAAATTAAAGATGTCATTGCATTTTTTTTCTAGTTCTGTTGCTCAGGCTGGAGTTCAGTCGTACAATTATAGCTCACTGCAGCTTTGACCCACTGGGCTCAAGCAATCTGCACATCTCACCCTCCTGAGTAGCTGGGACTGCAGGCATGTACTGCCACTCACTTTTTTTGTAGAAATGGGATCTCACTGTGTTGTCCAGGCTAAAAGATGCCTTTTATTTTTTTTTGAAGTGAGGCTTAAGCTACAAAATGTGTAGCTTATAAGCTTATAAGCTTAAATCTTGTAAAATTTAAGTGACAGAAAATATTTATTTTGGAATAGGTATTTATCCCCATATTTGCCTAGAACATGGCAACAGCATCTAGTCTCACAATGGAACAAGAGTGGGACAAAGCAATGGCACAGCACATAGCCAGTAGTTCTGGTAGAGGAGCAAGTCAACACATCTTCAAAGATGGCACTGTTAGCATAAGTGGTGGTAAGACTAGCCAATGAAATTACACACTGATGCTAAAGAAAATGAAATATGAAATATATCTGAAAATAGAATGTGTGTGAGATTCTCATTTGTGAACACAAAGATATAAGAGGAAACATTGAGAAGTGGGATGGAATTGAGATCTTATAGTTTTGAAGGTGAGGATAGTAAGCTAATTAATTTTTAGTATTACTATTATACAACATTATTAGTGGTGTGGGCTGGAGAGTCCTGTGCTCTTTCCCTGTTATGTAGCAACTTTGGAATTAGGACTAAATTTCTGAGAACATAGCTTGGGGAGAAAACATGCATACTACGACTTTATCAGAGAACACAATCTCTTGGTTAGCAGAGAGGGAAAAAGGGGTGAGATTTTACAGAAATAGTTAATTCTTATTTTGAATATTAGTTTTATGAGTCCAACTATAAAAACCAAATATTACAAGAAGAAGAAAAACAGATGACTAAAAGACCTGTTCTAAAAGCAGAGGATTGTGTGGTAGATACAAATAAACCTAAGTTTCATGCTGCTTAATTTAGTTTAGATAAGTTTCAGTTCATTTGACCCTTGCAAGGAGTATAGGAAGATACTGTCTTTGCAGCAGGAGATGGGTTAGAGACTACTGCTGAATATAGCTAAAACCTTAGTTTACTGCAAACATAAAAATAAAAATAATTGATGTCATCTAAAGCACATAGCTTCAAGAAAAATCCACAAAGATACAGAACTAAGGATTAAAAATGTTAGGTGAAATAAAGTCACAGAACTAAGAATTAAAAATTTCAGGTGCTTAAAAATAGTCTATGTTTGGAATATTAAAATTTTGTAGTAATTTAATTTTGACATAAAAACCCATCATATATGGAAACAGAAGAGTCATTTAAATAAATAAACGTGAATATAAATAACATTCTTATTTATTTCTAGAAAAGGCAGGGAAAATGAATTCTAAGTATTTCTGAAGTTGAATATATCATTAGCTTGATACAAAATTTGCTTAAAAGTCAAGGTTAATTTGGATTAGAGATTTTTGTTTTAAGTAATATAGCTCACAAATTAGAATTTAAATATTTATCACCTGTGTTTTCTAAGAAATTGGTGATGTGATGAGTTGCCTAATGGATCAATTAAATGCTATGGTATTGGCTTCCTTTATCTTTCTCCATCACTCCTTCTTTCCTTATCTCCTTAATATTTCAAGTCAAAATTCATTAAATAAGGGCAAGAAAGGTAAATGTCATGGTTATCAAAAGCTTATGTATATATGTGTAGGGGGGATGCATCACCAGAATATAATCATAAGAACATGTATGATAAGTGCACATTAAAGGACATTCTTCAAAATATATTTATGAAATCAATTAAATGTATATGTTGCCTGCCTTTAGTGAAGAGCAGACGGATTAGCAGGTGTTACACCAAGTATGAAATAAATAACCTTAAGTCCATACTGACATCAAAATGGTTGAATAGGTAGAGTGAGAATAAACAAATCTCCCACACAAAAGATTCTGAATAATGTAAGTAGATATTCTTCCTTGAAGAAAGTGGAGCTAACGCTCTACTCTGTAACTGTGTATTGTGTATAGTGTCATACTTTTCGAAGTGTACAGTATGTAATAAAATAAAAAAAACTTGTTTTAAATTGGTTCTGTTATTACTGTTTCACAAAATTACTATAGATCTTAAGACTCTTAAAAACAGAAATTATCATTTAGTTGACTTTTGGTCAATGCATTAGAAAAGTTACACCTATTTAATGGCTGAAAATATTGACTCTGCACTTAATAAAGTGTGTCAATATCTCAATGTGGGAAAAGCATGTCAGATGGAATATACGTTAATATTGTTTTTATTTGCAAATGGTTTGATCATTTATATAAGATATCCTATAAATTCTATTTTAGAAACCTATTAGCATAGGATCAAAATTAATAATCAAGGTGCAAACATTGTATATCTACATAATAGGCACAACAATCACAAACTGAAGAAATGCATTTATAACCACACCAACAATATAAAATACATACTGATAAATTTTACTTACGGTGTGAAAGAATCACACACTACAAATGAAATATTACAAAGAAAAATTAAAGATTTAAATACTAATAGATAGATGTTTATAGATAAAAATTCTCAATATTATTAAGAACTCCATTTGTCAAAATGTGACATATATTATAGTTTCAACACAATCCCAAGCAATATTCCAGCAGACATTTTTTGTAGAAATTTATAAACTAATTCTAAAATTAATATGAATAGGAAAAAATACAAAAACAAAAACCAGTACTATCAGAAGCATTTGAACAAGAGCAACACATACCTTGAGTAAGGGTTGGGTAAAATAAAGTTGAAACCTTCTGGGCTGCACTCCCAGATGATTCGGCATTCTAACTTACAGGATGAGATAGGAGGTCAGCACAAGATACAGGTCATAAAGACCTTGCTGATACAGCAGGTTCCAGTAAACAGTTTAGCCAACTAAAACCCACCAAAACCAAGATGGTAACGGGAGTCTTCTCTGATCATCCTCACTGCTACACACCCACTAGCACCAGGACAGTTGCAGATGTCATGGCAACATCAGGAAGTTACCCTATATGGTCTAAAAAGGGAAGGCATGAATAATCTACCCCTTCGTTAGGATATGATCAAAAAATAACCATACAAATGGGCAACCAGGAGCCTTCTGGTCTGCTCGGTCTATAGAAGAGTGATTCTCTTATTCCTCTACTTTCCTTTTTTTTTTTTTTTTAAATTTTTATTGCATTTTAGGTTTTGGGGTACATGTGCAGAACGTGAAAGATAGTTGCATAGGTACACACATGTCAGTGTGTTTTGCTGCCTTCCTCCCCTTCACCCATACTTGGTATTCATCCCCAGGCTATCCCCCCCAGCCCCCCCCCCCCACTGTCCCTCCCCCATTTCCCCCAACAGTCCCCAGTGTATAGTAGACCCCCTCTCTGTGTCCATGTGTTCTCATTTTTCTCACCCACCTATGAGTGAGTATATGCAGTATTTCTTTTTCTGTTCTTGTGTCAGTTTGCTGAGAATGATGTTCTCCAGATTCATCCATGTCCTTACAAAGGACACAAACTCATCATCCTCTACTTTCTTAATAAACTTGTCTTCACTTTACTCTATGGACTCACCCTGTATTCTTTCTTGCTCGAGATCCAAGAACCATGGCTTGGATCCAAGAACCAGGACCCCTTTCCCCAGCAGTACAACCCAAACACACCAATTAAAAGGCAGAGAAAGATCATATTCTTACACGACTTATTTCTGTGTTAGTTTGCTTCTGTGTTCTCTAAAATATCTTGCATATTCTTAAAATTTGTTTGAACTGACTCCTTTACATTCTCTCATTTACTCTCAATATAGTTCTCCACTCAGAGTGGGTGAGAGTCATCATTTCTTCATTTGTCCCCAAATCTACCATAAAATAGCAGTGCTCCCCAAAGGAATTCCTCCAAGAATGTATGAGCTTGCTTATATCTTGAAAGAAGTCAGTTCTTAGTTTTCCATATTTAATCTTTTATTTGTGAAGGAAACAATGAATTAATTTAGAAAATCCATTGTTGACAAAAAAGTCAAATTCTGTAAATATTTAAAGAGATTAAAATGAGCCCCATATGTGTGACAATGGCCCAGGGCACACTCCCAAGAGGTCTTGAGAACATGTGTTGGAGGTGGATGAGTTACAGCTTGGTTTTACACACTTTTGAGAGACAGGAGTTACAGGCAAAGATATAAATCAATAGGTATAAGTGATACATTGGTTCAGTCTGGAAAGGGGAGACATCTCAATGTGAAAGGGTCTTACAGGTCTTACGTGGCTTTGAAGACTTTTGGATTGGCAATTGCTTCAAAGAATGAAGCTTCACCTCATTGAGGTCAGCAGGAAGAACTGTTTGCTTTAACATTAGAGGGGTTGTGGAAGCCAAGATTGTTGTTAAGTAGATGAAGCCTCTAAGTGGCAGGCTTCCAAGAGAATAAATGGTATATTTCTCTTATTGAATTCTAAAAGGTGTTAAATTCTTAGTTAAAACTCTCTTGGATTCAGAAAAGACCAAGTAAGGGAAATAGAATCTCTACAGAATGCAATTTCTCACATGAGGGATGGCTTTTCAGGACAATTTCAAAATATTACAAAGAAATATATTTTGGGGTAAAATAATCTGATTTTTTTCATTGCCTTTTATCTGTCATGGGATGTTATAACAGAGTCAGGTTGAAATTTGGTATCTTATTACTACAAATAATCCATTTTGTCAGTATCATCATCTTTCTTTTAAGGTTAATACTGGTCAATTGTGTCTAAACTCCAAAAGAAAAGGGTTACAATGGGACATGTCTGATCTTCCTCCCCATCATAAACTAAATATGTTTTTCAGGTTTGAGATCTCCTTGGCTGAGAGGGGGATCCACTGAGTCTGCTGGATGGCATAGAATTTTACTTTTGGTTTACACTGTTCTTACAAAATGTCAGTATCTATGGAAATTGAATGTTTACATCGACTGGAAAATGTATGACTATTGAACTAATTTCAAAAGAAAACAATTTCTTTCCTGTATTTGCCCCAAAACATGAAAGGTATACAAACTCTAATTCTTAATCAGTCCTTCTTTCCCCAACACTTATCATCTTTTTTTAAAAGCCTTGGTTGGTCCAGCATACCTCTCCTTAGTCCTAACCCCAAGCTGTATGGCATTTGCTATTTCTGTTATCCTGCACTCAGAATGAATTTAGTATTTTAAAAGTAAACACTTCTCCTTCCCATAAGTGACATTTCTATTCTCTCTCTCTCTCTTTTTTTTTTTTTTGAGACGGAGTTTCGCTCTTGTTACCCAGGCTGGAGTGCAATGGCGCAATCTCGGCTCACCGCAACCTCCGCCTCCTGGGTTCAGGCAATTCTTCTGCCTTAGCCTCCTGAGTAGCTGGGATTACAGGCACGTGCCACTGTGCCCAGCTAATTTTTTGTATTTTTAGTAGAGATGGGGTTTCACCATGTTGACCAGGATGGTCTCGATTTCTTGACCGCGTGATCCACCCGCCTCGGCCTCCCAAAGTGCTGGGATTACAGGCGTGAGCCACCGCGCCCGGCTCCATTTCTATTCTCTTATACTCAATTTTTATTCTATCATTATAGGAGTTGAAAAGAATGCCTCCAGGGGTTTGGTTTTGAAGAAGTCAAGATTCAAGAAGAAGTCAAATATTCTCTAGGAGGAAGAAGGTGGGGAAGAACTTGGAATAAATGCAGTATATAAATATATTCATACACATATTGTCACTCAGGTTTATAGCCTTAATCTGAGAAGAGTAATTGAAAGTAAAATGAAATCGAGTATTTGTATCATATTATACAAAAATATTCAAATACTTTGTAAATATATACAAAAAATTTATTATAATTTTGCTTTAAGGGCTATGACATCTATCAGGCCAATTTAGCAATTTAACCTTGAAAGAGAATTTTACAGGAAAGAAGTATTCTTTTTTACATTACACCATAAAAGAAAGTATTGACCAATGAAAAGTCGTTGAATTCCTGATGGAAAGCTGATAGAGTAGATGGTGGTATTCCCACAGAAAAGTTTTAATCGGATTAAAAATTTTGAGAAAAATCTTTATGTATTTATCATAAGTGTTAACTTCTTTACAGATGGTGATTATGTGTTAGATCACACCAAAACTTTGTTAGATTAGCTTGGGGGCCTTTTTAAAAACATTGATTGGATCATGAAATGTAGAGTAGCCAAGGTCAGGACTCCAGGTAAATTTAAAATGTGAAATGAGAATACAGGCGGGGAAGATGGGAATATGGAAAAAGAACAATGAAAAAGCCTGTTGAATAGTGGAACTGCTCTGGGGCACTTGGTAACTCTTTAGCTTTTGTGAAAAGGGATTTGATTGTTCAGAGCTAGGGATGATTGACAGTTATGTTGTTCCAGCATCCCCTTGATGGAATACTAGTACCACAGAATTCCTGACCCAGGAGAAGAACGTCAAAATGCTTTAAAAGTTTTACTCCAAGTGCTGGTAGTTGTAATAAAGCAGAATATGTGCGGTGTGAATATCCAGATTTTAGTATTAGGTATTAAAATATAAAATGTTCTTCCTGTATTTTCTGAGAAAAGAAAGAAAAAAAATCCTGTCCCTTTCTGATTCATGCACATAGAACTACAAACTCAAGCTAAGGCAATCCTCTCAAATGTTAATGCTGAATAAAACAATTATCACATTTCAAATTTCTCAATAATTGACATAATTTCAATGCAAAAAAGTCACCTGACTCTTGAAGCATTTTATCAGAATTGTTACCTTCTTTCCAGATGGTGATTATGGGTTAGATTACATCAAAAGGTTTTGTGTTAGAGTAGCTTGGGGGCCATTTTCTTAAACATTGATTGAATTCAAAAATATAGATTAGCCATGGTCAAGGCTCCAGGTAAAGGTAAAGTTAATACACAAATTAACTATACATGGGGAAAAAAAGAAATGGAAGTATTGAAAGGGAAAAATTAAATAACCAACTGAATACATTAAATGGAAAACATGTCTTCAAACCAACTTGAAAGCAAATAAAAAATAAAAACATGTTGTAATATGCAATATTACAGATGTGATTAAGACTACAGCTACTGTGGTGAGCCACCAAGCCTGGCCTTTTTTTTTTTTTTTGTATTTTTAGTAAAGATAGTGTTTCACCATGTTGGCCAGGTTGATTTTAAACTCCTGACCTCAGGTGATCCACTCGCCTTGGCCTCCCAAAGTGCTGGGATTACAGGAGTGAATCACTGCACTCAGCCAGTATAATTCATTTTTCCTTGTATGCAACAAGTTGTATTCAACATGTTGGGTGAATATTCAACAAATATTCACCCAGCTCTTTCAGCATCTGTCTTCTATCTATGACAGTGAACTTTATGTGATAAGCTGGGATGTGTATTTGTATGAAATTGTAATTTTAGTGAGTGAACTCTGAGTAGAGCAGATTGCACTTCTTAATGTAGATGCACCTTATCAGATCAATGAAAGGTCTGCATA
Source organism: Saguinus oedipus (assembly GCA_031835075.1). Classification (NCBI taxonomy): domain Eukaryota; kingdom Metazoa; phylum Chordata; class Mammalia; order Primates; family Cebidae; genus Saguinus; species Saguinus oedipus. The sequence continues at coordinate 49,617,146 of CM063186.1, read as the reverse complement.
GTACAAAAAAATAATCGGCATCTCCCCAATCATTCAATTCTTCAGCACACTGCCTTCAGACTTTGTCTGGACAATCTACTTTTCTGGGTCTCCAGACGGCCCACCTTCGGAAGTGCACATTGGGTCTCCTGGGTTTGCCTGCTCACAGGAGTGTGAGCAAGTTGTTTCTTTAAATATTAAATCTCTTTCTATATATACACATAATCTATTGGTTCTTTTACTCTGGAGAATCCTTACTAATACAAATTTTGATGTCATGAAATATGTTTCTAGGACAGACAGATGATAAATGTTTGAAGTAATAGATATCCCAATTACCTTTATTTGATTATTACACATTGTATATTTGTATTACAATATAATATGTGTGCTATAAAACTATTCAGGATCCATAATTTTTTTAATCAAATTTTTAAAAATTTCAATAGATTAAGGGGTACAAATGGTTTTTGGTTACATGAGTAGATTGTACAGTGATAAAGTCTGGGCTTTTACAGTAACCAGAACACAAATAGTGTACATTGCACTCAATAGGTGATTATTTTATCACTCACTCCTCCTTCTTCCCTGCCCCCTGAGAAATAGAACTTTTTACAAATATTTTTATTTTCTAATAAGTATTATGCACTCCTAAAAAATAAAATCTCAATATTAAATTTTCTGAACTGATTTCTAGAATTGGTCCTGTAATGCAATCAGATTGTAAGACACTGTGACTCTATTTCCAGTTAAAAAGAAATCATTTATAGTCCATGGTATAATCTAACTCTCTCTCTCTCTCTCTCTTTCTCTCTCTCTCTCTCTCTCTCTATATATATATATATATATATATATATATATATATATGTGTGTGTGTGTGTGTGTGTGTGTGTGTGTGTGTGTGTCTCGAACTAATGAGTAGAATGAGATTGACTGGTTACCCCTAATGTCAGTAGACAAAGCAGGAGAAGTAAGAGGATATAAGCTCAGGTATTAATTTTCTTGTTAAAGCATTGCATAAAACAGAAAAAAGCTTCTATGTCTAAAGTAAAATCTCATATATTCTGAAGCCACAGAGCTGATTTTGCTGAAAACCAAACCCAGAATCTCATCCTGTGAGTGGCTGACTTATAATGCAAATTAAATTCCCAGCCTCTCATGGTGTGTACTATTAAAGTAAGGATGTTGATTGAGAAGAAATGGGATCCTGGGAGTTCAAGAGCAGCCTGGCCAACATGGTAAAACACCATCTCTACTAAAATTTCAAAAATTAGCCGGGCATGGTGGTGCATGACTGTAGTCCCAGCTCCTTGGGAGGCTGAGACAGGAGAATTGGTTGAACTTAGGAGGCAGAGGTTACAATAAACCAAGATTGTGCCACTGAACTCCAGCCTGAGCTACAGAGCAAGACTCTATCTCAAAAAAACAACCAGAAAAGAAATGGGATCCTAAAATTTGGAATGGGGACATGTGGAAAGACAGTGAAAAAGTAGGAGACATTTACCCCCTAAACTTTGATTGGTCTTCCTTTGCGAGTAGAAGCAGTTGCTTGACCTCCATTTCAGGGGATTAACTCTGCAATGCTTGAGAAATTGGTAATGGCCTTTCTTGAGGCTATGACCTAGCAAGACATCCTATTCTCCTCAAGACTTAATCCAACATTCCTTTTGTGCCTTGACCCGCAACTAGACTGTTTCCACCAGTCCATTAAAGGTGAAGTCAAAAGTATGACCTCTGAGGAAGTGTGCTACACTTCAAAAGAAATACCTGAGTTTTCTAATTTATACAGACAGAAATCTGGGATATATGTGTGAAAGTGTAGGATTATGATGGGGGAAACCTAAAGTTGGATCAGGCTGATGATACTGCTATGGGTCCATTAAGCAGAAATTCTGCATTTAATGCTGCAGCTCAAGGAATTAGAAGAGGCTCCACCAGATAATTTTTTTTGGGGGTGTTGATTAGATAAAACATAGATCAAAAGCTAGCCCCAAGTAATTAACTTAGAAATGTCCAAACCTGCCTTGGTTTAGAGGAGGAGGGATTCAAGGATTTAGTGAGGTTGGAATGTTAGAGTCAATTTGTCATTTAAGACCTGCCTTCCCACTCTGGTTATTTAAGACTCATTTACTCATCATAACATACCTTTCATTACAATTGTAAAAAACAAATTTTGAGGGTTATTCTAGATCCACTGAAAAGCTCTGTTACTGTTCTTCTCGGTAGGTCAGACCTTATAGTGGCAACCACATTCACGAATCTGGAAATGTAAATATAATGGGAATCATTGGATACCAGGGCTGCAGGTGCCAAGTTGTAGCTCTCAACTGCAAATGGCAGGTATTGTTACCAAAATGGAGAGTCAAAGCAACAATCAGAATAATGTCACTTCAGCAGACCTAGAGCTTTGCCTAGTGAATCATGGTGCCTCCGGAAGAGAAAGTAATAGGAAGCTTGTTATATTCTTACTTGATGTGTATAAGCAGAAAATTTTTAGGTCAGGTTAAAAAATAGTCTAATCTGAATCATAAAACAGAGTCACAACCAACCTCTCAATCAATTCCCAGACTTGAGCCAGCTTTCAGACCCGGAACCCTTTGAATGAAGGAGAGGCCAAATTGTTTGGTTGAAGAAACTCAGTATACTGCCAAAAATTTATACTGTTTCTCCTATCTTTATGCAAAGGGATCTAAGACTTTTTCTGAGTTAACTGCACATTTTGGAAAAGGAACCAATCAGAACCTTCAGGGACTTCTAGACACTGGCTCTGAACTGACATACATTTTAAGAGACCCAGAATGTAACTGTGGTCCACTAGTCAGAGTTAGGTGCTTAAAGAGCTCAGGTGATCAATGGAGTTTTAGCTAAGGTCTGTTTCACAGTGTGTTCAGTTGTCCTCGAGCCCATCTGTGGTTATTTCTCTGGTTCCAGAGCATATAATTGGAATAGATGTGCTCAGCAACTGGCCATGGAATCTACCATTGGTTCCCTGACCTTTAAATTTTGAGTACAGATTTCCCTTTTTAATGTGGGTGGGCCTCATTTAGTTTAAGGTCTAAATAAAACACAAAGATGGGGGCTTTCCCAAGAAAGAGGAAATTCACCAGTAGATTGCCTATAGAATTCATGTATACCATTGGATGTTCTAGGTCTCTATCTGCAACAGTGAATATTTGGACTTAGCTTCCATAATCCTGTGACTCAGTTTAAAACACACACACACACACACACACACACACACACACAAACACAAACACGCATACACACACGCACACACATCCTATTGTTTCTCCAGTCTCCACAGAACCCTAATATACTACAAAAATGAATTCTTATTTTCTATATGTTATTACAAATAATGTTGCATTAAAAATAGTGTGTATACTTGATATAAAGTCCTGTAACTTATATTTTTTGATCAGAGAATACATTAATGGGTTGTTTTGATAGACATTCCGAATTTCCCTGATTAAACCAGCCAAATATGAAACAAATGTTTTTTTCTCTTAAGACTTTGGATGCTGACTATGTGCTTGATTGACACCAAAACCTTTGGGATTGATTTTTTAAATTAAATTACATATTACATGAAGAAATACTAGATTAAAAATAACAGAAATTCTAATATGAATTAATTCTTTCTTATTCCAAAGTGATATTAATCAAAGAAACTTTAAAAGAAGATGTCAGTTTTATTATCCCCATCATTCTAATAAAAACCTACACATGGTGAAAAAATTTATATTAGCATCCCCAAAATAAAGTACTTAAACATTTAACAACAAATAAAAACTTAGAAAACAACATCACTCTTGAAAGACATGAAAGCACAATAAAGTAAATGAAAAGACAGCTTTGGTTCTTGGATAAGATGGTCTAATATTATAAAGATATTCTTTTTGCAAACTACAATTGTGGGTGTGATTATATGTGAAATAAAAGTTATAGATACATATGCATATATACATATTCAGACCAGGCATGGTGGCTTACACCTGTAATCTCAGCACTTTGGGAGGCCAAAGCAGGTAGATGTCTTGGGGCCAGGAGTTTGAGACCAGCCTGGCCAAGATGGTGAAACCCTATCTTTACCAAATATAAAAAAATTGGCTGGGCATGGTGGCACATGCCTGTAATCCCAGCTTCTTGGGAGGCTGAGGCACAAGGATTGCTGGAACCTGGGAGAAGAAGGTTGCAGTGAACTGAGATCATGCCACTGCACTCCAGCCTGGGCAACAGAGGAAGACTCTCTCTCAAAAAAATAAAAAAAAGTTATAAGCATATTATAAAGTAATTTATACATTATATAAGTACCACATATAAGTATTATATGTCATAATACGTATTGAATATTATATGTTACATTATTGTTATAACTTGTATATAAGTATTGTGTAAGTACTGAATATATGTTACATATTATATATTATAAAATATAATACTTATATAATATCATACTTGTATAATACTTATAATATACTTATAAGTATTATATATTACACATTATATAACATATAAGTTTTATAATACATATGTAAGTATTATGTTACTTATATAATGTATAACATATAACATTATATATGTTACTTATATAATGTATAACATATAACATTATATATTTACTTATATAATATATAAATTACTTTTATATGTTATAAAATACACATTTATAATGTTATACTTTTATAATAAATGTTATATGTTACTTATGTATAAAAACATTTGTATATTATATAAGTATTCATAAGTAATTTGTGAAATGGACATCTATACGATCATCTATTTTCTGCAACATGGGTAAAGAAGACAACCCTTGACTTGACTCAGTTTCTACTAGAATAATTTCCACTCAATGAAATTAAGAATTTCTACTTCATAGTAATTTCTTAATAAAAATTATGGTAATACTACTGATCTTATTAACTTTTGTTCTCTCTCATGGGTAGATTCTGGATTGGCCTTATAAATTATAATGTATGCTGAGGAGGTAAGAACTGTCTTTACACTTGGGATATAGGTGAGCAAATTTGGACTAATGCTTTAGCTAATGTAGTCTTATGATTGACAGGTTATCATCACAACTATGAGCTATAAGTAATCAAGTATAAGTTGTATTAGTGTCCTATTGCAGCTATAGCAAATTACAGTCTTTACAGTGAAACAAAACATATTAATATTTATCATCTTACAGTTCTGAAGATCAGAAGTCTAAAACGAGTAAGAGTTTTATTCCTTCTAAAATATTTAGGGAAGAATTAATATGCTTGCTTTTTCTAGTTTTTAAGTCACTTGTATTTCTAGCCTCCTGTATGCTTTCTCTCATCATTCTGATCTCTGCTTCCATCTTCGCATCACCTATTCTGACTCTTATACTTCTGCCACCCTCTTTTGTTTACCCTGGGCCTTCTATATTACTGTGCACACCCAGATAATCCAGTATAATCTTCCCATCTCAAGATACTTTCTTATTCATATCCGCAAAGTCCATTTTGCCATGTAAGTTAACATATTTTTAAAAAATGTCAAGTGTTGCAAGAGGGACACCTTTTGGGGAAGAGGGGCATTTTTCTCTCTATTACACATAGCCCTCTGACTTCCAAATATTCACATTTATCCCACATGCCAACTACATTTACCTGTCCAAACATATTCAAAAATCTCAATCTATTACAATATCAGCTAAGGTGCAAAATTTCATCTAAATCTCAGCAGCTCAAAAGTTGCAAATTTCTTCATGTAAATTATCTAAATATGAAATATGTGAGATGTTGGATATGTTCCATCTTGGAACAAAATTTTCTTTTGGATCTATAAAATTAGAAAATAAGTTGTTTTCCAAAATTCAATGCTTGGGCTAGCACAGGATGCAGTTATAGATATTCTCTTTTCAAAAGATATGAAAATTGGGGGGAAAAAAAAGGAATCACAGTTCTTATGCAATTTCAAAATCCAGCAGGGAAAACTTCATTAGGCTTCATGGTCTAGAAATAATCCTCTTTAAGTCTCAGCTTTTTCTCTGAGCCTTTGGGTCTGATGCTGCATCCTGTGAGTCATGCTTCCTTTTTAATGAAAGATAGTATGTGTGTGCTCATAGTCAAATACTTTTACCTATTTCCTGTTTACAGAACTTTGAGAGTTCAACAGCCTCCTTTTATTGTTTCTTCTTTCTAGTCCTTTTAACTTAAACTGACAATGTTTCTGCTAATATAACAGCCTTAAGAACCGTGTGTTTTTCCAATAAGTGTTTTGGGGATACACTCCACTGGACAATAGGCTCCTCTACAGATATTTCTGCATAACTCATCCCTTCTTGTCTTCTGCTTAGCTACCTGAGAGATCTGTGAGTCACATGTCTAATTTCTTCAGAGACCCATCTCTGATGGAATATTCTGTCCTTTTGATTTTTTCCATCCACTAGCAAAAGGTTGTAGAGCCACACCCTGGCTTTCTCTTCGTCGCCGACTTTCTTGACAGTGAATTTTCTAATTGCAGTGTCTTTTGCAATCTGAAAATTACCCAAATTATTGAGCCTCAGTTTCTTACTTTTCTTTTCAGTTATGTCCTCAAACTACTGCTGCCCTTTCACATTCTCATAAAAGCAGCAAGAATAAATCAGTCTACACATTCAGCATTTTGCTTGAAAATCTCTTTAGCTAAATATTCAATTTCACTGTGAACATTTTCTGTTTTCTGCATAGCTGTAAGACCCAATTCTGCAAAGTTTCTGCCACTATATGGCAAAGATTTCTTTTCATCCATTTTTCAGTACCATGATCCTCACTTCCTCTAGCCCTCACCAGTGGTGACTTCCATGTTCTTATTGCTACAGTTAGTTTATAATCTACACACACACACACACACACACACACACACACACACACACACACACACACACACACATTCTCTCTCTCTCCCCACTGTGTTTATCTTTACTATGGTTGTCACATTAAGCACTCCAGCAGATTTTTGAACCATTTTTACAAATAATCTGTTTAAGGCAATCTAGAGTTTTATCATGTTACTCAAGATTTTCTAGCCTCTGGCCACTGCCCAAGTCCACAATTATCTCCACATTTTGATTATATTTAATACACACATAAATATGCTAAATATATATTTAATTATATCAGCATACCATTTTCTATATCAAAACCAGTTTCTTATTGCTAATTACCATAAATACAGTGACTTAGAACAATAGAAGTTCATCATCTCAGTGTTCTAGAGATCAGAAGTTCTAAAATCAAGGGGGTGTTCAGGCTGTGTTTCTTCTGGAAATCTTAAAATGTACTAATTTTGCCCTTTGCAGCTTCTATATATCATCCACATTTCTAGCCATATCACTCCTTCCCGGCCTTAACCTGACCTCTGCTTTCATCATCACATCTCCTCCTCTGACACTGACACTCCTGCCGTGACTTCTTAAGGATGCTTGTGGTTGCAGTGGGCCTGCTGGTATAATTCAGGATAATTTCCATTAACTTAATCACATCTGCATACATTTTTTTTTCCACGAGTCATAGATTTTGTGAACTAGCATACAGACATCTGTGGGGACAGCTATTCTATCACAGAGATATCTATGTTACTATCGTAACAGCCATTTCATATCGATATTTGAGATAGAAACTCCAAAGGTAAACTTAAAGTACCCATGGATCACGAAGAAAAAATTATCTGTAGATAAGTAGATGATCTAGTAGAGAAAAAATAGTTAAATTGAGATATTTATTTTAACAGTCTTCCTGAATAATATTTAAAACCATGAGGCCAGATTCTACAGGAGAGAAAATGCTTGAGATAGTTAAAGAAATAGAAGAAGATTAGAATTTAGAGAAACTAATATGCTGGTGCATTTGGACTAAAAAATGTATTGATACTGGAGTAAATTAATTTAGAAAATGAAAATATAAGGCAGGAGTAATCAAACTCTTGGACAGAGAAAGAAGAAAATTTTAAGAATATGATGCTTAACTTATAATTAGGGTAAATGTAAATAAGGAAATATAACAAATCCTCACATTTTGATATTAAATTTCCATTGGTGAACTGAGAAAGACAATTTCCAGAAAAGATGTTTTATGTAGAATTTATAATAAAGTACACTAAGGAGTGAGAAGATAGAGATGGTAGAACTATATTAATATTTTACCATTTTTCGCAATAAAGAAACTGGGTTAGTATAGTGAGGAGATAAATCAATAGAAAATAAGGAAGGATGCCTGACTATATTGTAGACTAAGAATAAGTTTCAGGTGGTAAGAGAGAATGAAGAAATTTTTAAAAAACAAAACGTAAATATAATAGAAAATAACATTTCTTAGAAAGCAGCAAGGGATGAAATCAAGAGCACAAAGGGAGGTCTTAAGAGAGAAAAAATATAGCTCCTTTACCCACTTCCTATAATAAAAAGAAAAGATAACTATATATATAGATAAAAAAATGGAAGGAAAAAGTAATTTTTAGAACATTCTGTGCTTGGGTTAATAGAACAAGGAAATTAAGCCACAAGTAATTTAAATAACTTGCCCTAGATCATATATTACGATGCCAAAGATGGGAGTTTTAATTCAGGACCACGTGATCCCCAATTTTTTAAAGATGTTTGCAATAATATCTGACATAGAAGACAAAATCATCTGCTGACTGAGAAGGCTTGAGGCATTATGGGGAGATTGCCAAGATTACTTTTAGGTTTGTATGCACACATCATGAAGAACTGAAAGAAAACACATAAACAAAAGTAAGATCAATTCTGCATACATATAAATCATATCCATTTATGTGTTGACAGGCACTTAACTTGATTCCCTATATTGGCTACTGTGAATATTGCTGTAATGAAATTGACAGTATAGCTATCTCCTCAACATCTTGATTTGTGTTCATTTAGATATATACCCAGTAATGGGATTGTTAGATCATATAGCAGATCTATTTTAAGCTTTTTGAGGATTCTCCATACAGATTTTCATACTATTGATAGTTGTACTAATTTACATTTCCATCAACAATTATATAAGTGTTCCCTTTTCTTTACATTCTTGCCAGCTGTATTGGTCTATGTTCATACTGCTGATGAAGACATACCTGAGACTGGAAAATTAACATAGCTAGAGGTTTAATTGGATTCACAGTTCCATATGGCTGGGGAAGCCTCACAATCATGGTAGAAGGCAAGGAGGAGCAGGTCATGTCTTACATGGATGACAGCAAGCAAAGAGATAATGTGTTCAGGGAAACTCCAGTATTTCAAGACCATCAGAACTTGTGAGACTTAATCACTATCATAAGAACAGAATGGGAAAGACCTGCCCCCATAATTCAGTTACCTCCCACCTGATCTCTCCCATAACGCATGGGATTCAAGATGAGATTTGAGTGGGGATGCAGCCAAATCATATCATTCTGCCCCTGGCACCTCCTAAATCTCATGTCCTCAAATTTCAAAATCAAGTATGTCTTTCCAACAGTCTCCCAAAGCCTTGACTCATTTCATGATTAACTCAAAAGTCTACAGTCCAAAATCTCATCTGGGACAAGGCAAGTCTCTCCTGCCTATAAAGCCTGTAAAATACAAAGTAAGTTAGTTACTTCCTAGATACAATGGGGGTACAGGCATAGGGTAAATACAACCATGCAAAATGGAAGAAATTGGCCAAAATAAAGGAGCTATAGGTTCCATGCAACTCTGAAATCCAAGAGGGCAGCCAAGTATTGAAACTCCAAAATAATCTCCTTTGACTTTATGTTTCAAATCCAGGTCACGCCGATGCAAGAGCTAGATTGCCATGGTCTTGGGCAGTTCTGCCCCTGTGGCTCTGCAGAGTACAGTCTCCCTCCCAGCTGCCTTCATGGGCTGGCATTGAGTGTCTGCATCTTTTCCAGGTGCACAGGGCAAGCTGTCAGCAGATCTGCTATTCTGGGATCTGGAGGATGATGGCTCTCTTCTCACAGCTCCACTAAGCAGTGCCCCAGTAGGGATTCTGTGTGGAGACTCCAACCCCACATTTCCCTTCTGCACTGCCCTAGCAGAGGTTTTCCATGAGAGCTCCTCCCCTGCAGCAAACTTCTACCTAGTCATCCAGGCATTTCCATACATCCTCTGAAATCTAGGCAGAGGTTCCCAAACCTCAATTCTTGACTTCTGTGCATCTGCAGGCTCAACACCACATGAGAGCTGCCAAAGCTTGGGGATTGCAACTGCTGAAGCCACAGCCCTAGCTATACCTTGGCCCCTTTAATTCATAGCTGGAGCAGCTGAGATGCAGGGTACCAATTCCCTAGACTGCACACAGCATGAGAAACCTGGGTCTGCCCCACAAAACCAATTTTTCTTTCTAGGCCTCCAGGCCTGTGATGGGAGGGGCTGCCGTGATGACCTCTGTCATACCCTGGAGATATTTTCCCCATTGTCTTGGGGATATTCAGCTTCTCATTGCTTATGCACATTTCTGTAGCTGGCTTGAATTTCACCCCAGAATATGGGATTTTCTTTTCCATCACATTGTCAGGCGGCAAATTTTTCAAACTTTTAAGTTCTGATTCCCTTATAAAATGAATGCCTTTAACAGCACACAAGTCACCTCTTAAATGATTTGTCACTTAGAAATTTCTTCCATCAGATACCTTAAATGACTTCTCTCAAGTTCAAAGTTCCACAAATCTCTAGGGCAGGACAAAATGCCTCCAGTGTCTTTGCTAAAACATCACAAGAGTCACCTTTGCTCCTGTTCCCAACAATTTTGTCATCTCCATCTGAGAGCACCTCAGACTAGACCTTACTGTTCATATCATTATCAGCATTTTTTATCAAAGCCATTCAAGTCTCTAGGAAGTTTCAAACTTTCCTATATTTTTCTGTCTTCATCTGAGCCCTTCAAACTATTCCAACCTCTGCCTCTCACCCAGTTTCAAAGTTGCTTCCACATTTTTGGGTATCTTTTTTAGCAATGTATCACTCTACTGGTACCAATTTACTGGATTAGCTCATTTCACACTGCTGATATAGACATACTCAAGACTCGGCAATTTGCAAAGGAAGGAGGTTTAATTGAACTTAGAGTTCCATGGGGCTGGGGAAGCCTCACAATCATGGTGGAAGGCAAGAAGGAGCAAATTATGTCTTACATGGATGGCAACAGGCAAAGAGAGAGATTGTGTAGGGAGATTCCTGTTTTTCAAAACCATTAGACATCACGAGACTTATTCACTATCATAACAGCAAGTGAAAGACCTGCCCCCATGATTCAATTACCTCCCACCAGGTCTCTCTCACAACATGTGGGAATTCAAGATGAAATTTGAGTGTAGACACAGCCAAACCATATCAACAGCATGTATTACTTTCTGTCTTTTGAGTAATAGACATTTTAATTGATGTGAGATGATCTCTTACTGTGGCTTTGATTTGCATTTACCTGATGGTGAATGATGTTGAGCATTTTTCATATACTTGTTGGTAATTAACATGTCTTCTTTTGAAAAATGTCTATTCAGATCAATTGCCCATTAAAAAAAAATAGGTTATTTGTTATTTTGTTGTTGAGTTATTTGAGTTCCTTTCCAACATCTGTTATTTTTTGTCTTTTTAAGAAGTATAACTTGTTTGAAAAATATCTACTCAGGTCCTTTTCCCATTTTTTAATGGTGTTATTTATTTATTTATTTTTGTTGTTGTTATTATTTTTGAACTGTTTGAGTTCCTTGCAAATCCTGGATATTTGTCCCCTGTCAAATGTATAGTTTTAAATTGTTTTTAGTATTTTTTCTTTAGCTCCAAATGTAAAAACAGAATGTTCCACAGTGAATAAACATGATACATTTTGCCTCTAAGAGAAGTCTCAGGAAATTCATATTAGAATAGTATTTAAAAGGGGGAAATACCTAGGCAAACATAAGCTAAATAATGAAAATATGGCATCTGATTTGTTTGCATGCACACACAGACACTACATGCAAGACAGAAATCAACTAGCATTTGTGAATCAATTAGTGACATTTTAAGTGCTCTGAATTACAGTCCTTGTCACTATACCCTTTACAAATGTAAGCTAAATGGTTTAATAATGGTAAAATGTATATTAATCGCCTTGCATGTGTAGCACAACAGCAAAGACATAGAAACTAGAAATATTAATGATGTTCACTTTGGAACATTGTGTTAAAGAAGTCCCTTAATTCTACAACATAGCATGATACACTCCTTCAAACTGCACCTTTAATAGGCATAAACACTGTCATCTAAACTTTCCAATTTACAAAAAAAGATGAAAAACATGAATAGCTCTTATGTTGTCCTTTTAAGCAAAGTTGATATTTATTCAGTATTGTCCAATTTTGTTAAATATATGGTAAAGGAAAAATATTCACTTTCTTTGTGAATCAAAGTTCTTTGAGCAAATAGTCTTTTTTGTTTTTCCGAGACAGAGTCTTACTCTGTCTCCGGGCTGGAGTGCAGTGGCACAATCTCGGCTCACTGCAACCTCCGCCTGGGTTCAAGCGATTCTTCTGCCTCAGCCTCCCGAGTAGCTGGGACCACAGGTGCGTGCCACCACGCCTGGCTAATTTTTGTATTTTTAGTAGAGACGGGGTTTTACCATGGCCAGGATGGTCTCGATCTCTTGACCTCATGATCCACCCGCCTCGGCCTCCCAAAGTGCTGGGATTACAGGCATGAGCCACAGTGCCTGGCCCAAATAGTCTCTTTTTACAGTATATGTTCTAGAATTAATTCTTAACCATTATTGTTGAAATAATGACCTCCCAAAAGATATTCACATACTAATTCTAGGACCTTTGAATGCTACTTTATACAGAAAAAATTATTTTACAGATATTACTAAAGATTTTTTTATATGGAGAGATTATCCTTGATTATGAAGGTGGGTTCTAAATACAATCACATTTATCTTAATAAGAGGAATGTGGAGGGAGATTTGATATAGACTGAGGAGGAGAAGGCAATGTGACCACAAGGATAGAGACTAGAGTAGTGTAATGTCTGTACTCACTGCAAGCTAAAAAGAATAAGAAATGGGTTTACCCCTAGATCTTCTAGAGGCAGTATCTCCCTGCTGACATTTTGGTTTTGGTCCAGTGATACTGATTTCAGACAGAAGTCTCCACAGCTAAAGAGAATAAATTTATGTTCTATTAAGTCCCTAGTTTGCGGTAATTAGTTACAGCAGCCATAGAAACTAACACATTACCTCTCATCAAAAACTCAATTATGATGATGAATTATTACCTATAATTGACTTTAGTTAAAAATGTATCTCCCCTTTCAATAACAGAAGGGGGTCTCTTTTTCTGAAGATCAAAAGGAGAGTTGCATTCTTTTTTGTTTAATTTATTAAGAGTTTCTTGGATTTTTTTCTCTGTATGTTTTCTATCAACACTACCTTATTTCTGTGATATAAGAAAATTCTTCTTTACTAATCTGTTTTAATTGAATTGATATTTCATAATTTTTCTGGCACAGTCTAATTTCTGCATTTAAAATTAAGAAATAAATGGGACTTCTAATTTTAAGCTTCTAATTATGTAGTAAGAAAAATATAGTTGAATTGGCATTGTTAATCAGTTAATTTCAGGGTTTCAGGACTGAAAGTGCACACAGTCGTACACATAAATTAATCTAACAATAGAGACAAGACCATAATATACTCTGAGTATAGAGGTTTAATGAATACATATGTATTTTCCCTCTACTTTACTTCAGTGGTATAATTAAAATGCCATATACATTTAAATAATGTATATATACCTAGTATACATACACATATACACACTAAATGTACACACATCTTTATTTGATTATATGTGGGTATGCACATATGTATATGCATGTATATATCTTTTGTAATATAATATATTAACAAAAATGGCTTTCCTAGACACATTCAAAAGATTGAGTTCAAAATGATGTACAAACAGTCTGAGCAACAAAGCAAGGCCACAACTCTACAAAAAATTTTTTAAAAACCTTAACCAGGCATGGTAGTGCACACTTGTAGTTTCAGCTACTTAAGCGGCTGAATTGGGAGGATTTCTTGAGCCCAGAAAGATGAGGTTACAGTGAGCATTGATCATGCCACTAACCTTAGCCTGGGTGACAGAGTGAGATCCTGTTTCATTGAAATAAAATAACATAAAGAAAATCTATGCAGCCAAATTTTATTCTGATTCTTTCACATTAAAAATAGGTCATCTAAAATATTTTACATTATATTTTACAAATATTGATTTATCTCAAACAAAATAGGACATATGGAAGTGTGATTTACCAGGAAGCAAGATCTATCACAGAGGTGCTAAGTAACAGTGGATTTAAGAGAGCCTTACCAAGAAAAATTCGAGATTAAAATCAAGATTTGTAGAATTGAGAAGAGAGCTATGGTAGCTCTACATTTTTGGATTTGTACTTTGTTTGCTGTCTCTTCCAATTCTGCTTTAAAGGGGGCATTGGATGAGGGGATATGAGGAATTAAAAATACAGTGTTGCCCATCTTGGGGGCATTTAGTTGAATCAACTGTAAACTGAAAAATCCAAAACTTCAACTCACTTACAACTCAAATATTTAAAACAAAAAGGTTCTGGTGTTACCAGAGGTGAACAGTTGGAATAAGAACAAATGTACAAAACCTGTTAAAGCTCAAATTGACTTACAGAAGGAATCTGAATCACCAATCACTCTTACTCTGTCAGACAGAGAAACATGTGTGCTCACTCTAGGAAATAAGCAAACCACATTAGATAAGTAGAAAAAAACAATTTGAGGCATACAATGAAGGAACAACATATTTATAGTGTTGAAAGCAAACAAATTAGTGGAAAAAAAAACCAAAATACCCTGTAACCTAAGATTTTATATCTCAAAAATATATCAAAAAGGAAGGGAGGATGTGGGAGCTCTGGAATGGCTGTGTGGGAAGGATGGCAGTCCTTCTCTTTAGCAAAACAATCATTTACTAGTAAGAATTATATTTAAAAAAAAATCTAACCGAACTGGGCATGGTGGCTCACGCTTGTAATCCCAGTATTTAAAGAGGCTGAGGCGGGTGAATTATTTGAGGTCAGGCATTCAAGACCAGCCTGGCCAACAGGATGAAACCCCATCTCCACTAAAAATACAAAAAATAGCTGGATGTGGTGTGTGCACCTGTAATCTCAGCCACTCGGGAGGCTGAGGCAAGAGAACCCTTTGAACCCGGCAGCAGAGGTTGTAGTGAGCCAGGATCACACCACTGCACTGCCTTCCACCTTCATGCTTTGGAGGCTCTACTCTGAATAGGTGTAACCAAGGATACCCCAGAGCCCTCTCCCTCTAGTTCCTAATCTAGAATTAACCCAAGACAAAATATTTCACATCATTAAGTATTAGGAAAACTCTAATTAAATCCAAAAGCAATATCATTACACACCCACTAGAATGACTAAAATTATGATTTCTGACTATCTCAAATCCCTTGCAGATAAATGGGATTTGGAGCTGTCATACACAGCTGATGGGAGTATAAAATGTTTAAACAATTTAGAAAAACTGCCAATTTACGTAGTTGCTGACTCAACCATTTTATTTCTAATAATTTCCCCCAGATAAATAAGAAAGAATGCCTCAAAAACAACTGGTAGAGGAATATTTACAGCAGCTTTATTCATAAGAGATACCTTTTCAAACCTAATTTTATTTTTTATTTTTGAGACAGGATCTCCCTCTGTTACACAGACTGGAGTGCAGTGTGGCACAATCACTGTTTACTGCAGCCTTGATGTCCTAGGTTCAAGAGATTGTTCCACCTCAGCCTCCCAAGTAGCTGGGACCACAGGCATGTGTTACCAAACTTGGCTAATTTTTGCATTTTTTGCAGAGACCAGGTTTTGCCATGTTTCCCAGTTTGGTCTCAAACTGCTAAGTTCCTGCAATCCACCCACCTTGGTCTCCCAAAGTGCTGGGATTATAGGTGTGAGCCACTATGCCCAGCCCCAAAATTATTTTTAAAAAACAAGGAAAAAGACGTAAGTTTATCAAGAAAAAATAGATAAAAATTACATTATATTCATACAAGGGATATCACTCAGCAATATTAAAAATTACAATACATACTGATATTTGAAAAAACACAAATCTCAAAAACATTTTATTGAGGAAATCAAGCCAAGCCCAATAGCATACACATTTTATGATTTATTTTTTATAAAGTTTTAAAATAAACAAAACTAATTAATGGTGATACAAATTGGGACAGATATTACTTTTGGAAAGGGGGATTGATTCAAAGAAAGTGGTAGTCAGTTGGAAAAGTATTTTGTATCTTGATTTGAATATGCATGACAAAGATGTACACAAATGTGTACATTTGACAAATTTGTACATTTGCCAAATTTCTGCTATTCAGGATAATTTAAATGAGTTTTTGATTGGCAAGTAAGTTAAACTACGTGCATTTCATTTTGTATAAATTTCACTACATAAATCAATATGCAAAAATAAGAAACACAATGTTCTGATACAAATACCATGCATGAAAATGACATCAACAATATGATGGCATAATTATTATTGATTATTATTATTATTTGAAACAGAGTCTTGCTCTGTGACTTAGGCTGGAGTGCATTGGTGTGGTCATGGCTCACTGCAGCCTGGACCTCCTGGGCTCAAGCAATCCTCCTGCCTCAAACCCACAAATAGCTGGGACTATATCCCAACATACTTCGCTAATTTTTTAGTTTTTATAGAGATGGGGTTTTGCCAAGTTTCCCAGGCTGATCTCAAACTCCTGGGCCCAAGCTATCAGCCTGCCTTGGCCTCCCAAAATGCTGGGATTACAGGTGTGAGCCACCACGCCCAGCCTCAAAATTGTTATTTTTCAAATTGATATTTTGGAGTTAAAACTCAGAAAGTCTTCAAAATGGGACAAAAAAAGTTCAATAAGAGTAGGTAAAAGAGAACATATAAAAACTTTAGATGATCACTCAAGAAAATCAAACTTCCAGCTAATGGAATTACTAAAAGAGAGAATGAAAAAAACTGGAGAAAATGTCAAAATGATAACAAAAGCAATTTTCCCACAAATGACAGCCATACACCACTGGATTTCCAGAGGAGTTTCAAGCTGGTCTTCCAGATACAGTGCTCAAAAGCATGATGAACAACTGGCCATTGGGACTCTGTTGGGGTCACCATTGCCTCACTGAACATTAGAGGTGATGCAGCCGTGGCCATAGTCTCCGCTGTTGAAGCTTTTGTGCCAGGAGGTCATCTTTGCAACCAGCCTGTTCGTGAAATCAGGACCCAAAGATTGCTTTTATTCCATTGGAATTTTACTTATTGAGTAGCTTACTTGCCAATCAAAAACTCAAGTAAATTATTCTGAATAGCAGAAATTTGGCTTATCACATATTCGTTGTGTAAATGTTAAATAAATCCTATCGATTGTACGTTTTGAAGCATGTGAATTGAAGGAAACATTAAACTGATGGTTTAAGTTTCTAAATGTCATTAGCTGATTTTTATTTAATTATTAGTAATCTTTAAAATAAAAAAATAAGAGAGAGGTTACAAAAATATAATCAGGATAAATCATAAATAGACACATATATGTACACATGTGTGCATATAGGTACATACATATATGTGTGTCTATATATTATTGTATGAACTCTGAAATAAATTATGGAGTATTGGACTAAAATACACAAAAGTTGTGTTAGTTTAGGCAAGACTAATTACAAATCTAAAAACCTCTCATGAATTGATTCAGATTAATATTTAAGACATAACACACAAGATGAAAGCACATCTTTTTCTTTGCTTATTTCTAATAGAAAGAATACTCTTTAAATTTCTTAACTTGTCCATGCTTCCAACTTAATTTCTCTGTGTATATTTAGAATTATTTTATAAATTGATTTTACATTACAGATTATACGTAAACTTTACGTAAATTTGTTCATTAAAATTTTAGTAAAACATATGTTAATGAGAACTCCACAGCAAAAATTAAATGAATCTATGTACTTTTCTTGTAGTGTCTAACAAGGACAGATTATAGATTAAAAAATCAGAAGAAAACTGATTCTCTTTTTTATAAGACATTTATAAAAGAAAAACTAAATGTCAAAACTATAGAACTATTTTTAATTTAAAGACATAAACCTTTAAAAGCAACTAAGCTGGGGACTACACTCACAACAGGTGTTTATGTAAGTGCAATCTTAACACATATCACATATGGGGAAACTACACTGATCTATGCTAGTTTTCCCTTGCATATTTAAAACATTGTAATTTCCAGAGTTATTTTGTAAGAGATTATTTTATTATCTCTACTTATATTCAAAACAACATTATACATAAAACTAAATTTTCCCATGTTGAAAGTAAATAGCCGATATTAAAAGTTAATTTACTTTAAAAATACTATTTTTCTCTGTAATAAAAACATGCATTTCATAGTGGCATTTGTATATATTCAGAAAGTATTCATGATCATTAGTCCCCTCAATAGTAATGTAATATAGAAGTTTTAGTCGTAAATGATCATGAAGGTATTTCTGTCCCTGGTTCCATATCTGGTTCTATCTCTCTCTGGGGCTTCTCAGATCTTGTTATTGATGTATGCTGCAGATTGGTTAATTCCTCTGTGTGTGAACTAGAGCACAATGAGGGAGAAATGAACACTCCTCTGGGAACAACTGAGCAGAGGTTTTTCTGGTAAACATCTAGTTCATGATCACTGCTATATTTTAGCTGTTGAAATAAAATGCTCCCTAGACAAAGACAAAGCTGTAAAATAATGAATCAATAAACTTTAAGATGCTTAAGTTATGGTGTTTAATCATGTATTTGAATTCTATGGTATAAATCATGTTGACTGTGTCATAGGTCAGTTGTATTTGAACATATTATTTAATTACATAAAAGGCCATAAACATTTATTGCATTAATCACAGAGATTAAGAGGTTCTATATATATTTATCATATTTGAATTTAACAATAAGGTTTCTTTTAACAAATCAAAGAAATAATTTTCCTGTTTGACAATATAATGTTTGCTGTTAATATTGAATTATTGTAAATACATTTTAAAGCATATGTATATGCTTTAAAATGTAAGGGAATTCTAACTTGAATTTCAATGTTTTAACACCAGTCTAATTTTTTTTGTTCAATTGATGTATAAAAGCAATGTATTTATGGAACTTGCTGCAGTTATATCACTGGATATTTATTTTAAAATTGAAAATAGTGGGTTATTGTTTTAATAACTCATTTATTATAAAACTATTATTTTGATTTAGGTATTAAAACTTGATTACTCAATATGCTGTGTGTGGGTTAAGTAAGATATGTCTTTTAATTTTCAAACTTCTATTTTTGCTTAGCAGATTGAAAACCAGAAACGTATTTTCACATATCCATTTCTTTCATTCTTTCATTCAGTGAGTTATAATTTAAAGCCTACTATATGTTAAGTACGGAAATGGAAGTGGCATCTGTGTTAGTAAACAAGGAAAACAGTCCTTGTGTTTTAGAGTTTAGACTAGTGGGAATAAAATGTGCAAAATAAAAAATCCCTCAAATGTATTTCAGATGCTTATCTTGTGTTTTCTAAATTATTTTGTCACCAAAATTATGTCCTTTTATCTTGTCTTATTCATGCATATTACATACATAATACATACATATTCTCTAAATAGAGTACAGTGTCAACTGTATTAGGAAGTGTTAACTAGCCCAAGGCCTCAGACAAGTCTTTTCTAAGGGTAAGATATTAAAACAATTATTTGCAGTAGGAATAATGAATGGGAGTCATTCAAACTGAGAAAATTTCAAAGACATTTCTACTTTAAGGTAGCAGTATTCAGAATCCTGAGGTAGCAACTATCACAGCAAGTTCAAGAGTGGTAATAAAATGTAAGGCTCCGGCTTAGCAAACATGAGGGGATAATGAATATATACACAATTACGTAGGACCTTGTAAATTACATTAGAATTTTTTATTTTAGGTTTGGCATAAATGAAAAACATTAAAAATATTCAGAAAAGAAATGTTATTCATATTGCTTACATGTTTGAAAGTCTCTATTTATTTTTTATATTTTATAATAAACTTCCACACACAAAAGGTTTGATTCTCTTGCATTTTTTATTACTAATAAATTGATAACCAAGTAAATAAAGAAATAATTCTTTATAAAATAATTCTGTAGGTAGGTATAAATAGATTATCTCCCTTTCATGGATTTTGTTTAGCTCCAGATATTAGGTCATTTTCATAAAAAATTAATTTACTCTAAAGTCACTTTCTAAAGCACAATCGATTATAAGTAGGCAGGTTGCTTATGAATCTTTGCCACAAATTAGGCTAGAAGCCTCTTTTTTGACAGTTACAGATAATAAAAAATTACTTAACATGACGTTGGTGATTGGATTCAGGCCACAAACTGGTGACAGAAAAATAAAACATTAGAATTTGAAAATCTAGTCCAAATAACCATAACAAAATCGAAAACAAAAAGAACTGGTGGGGGTAAATCTAAAGTGTCATTTAACATAAACTGTGTTTCTAAGATTTGGCTTTCCTAATTCTACCTCTTTCTAGTAGAAATGCTGCCTTTATCACACATGCTTATACAGGGCTGAAGTGGGAAGCTTAATCTGGCTTAAAAATTGCCATACATTATGGTAATAAAGTACTCAGAATCTGATGGATAGCATTACATAAAGTATAAAATAATTTTTAAATATCTGCTTAGATATCAAAGAAATAAATAAAATATATTTTAAAAGTTTAAGAAATAAATTTATTTCAAGTAACTGGTAGAACATTATTCCTTTCTAATATGGTTCTATTACTCATATGAAACTATAAAAAATGATACTTACTGAAAACAACCTAACAGTATTACATTAAAATGGTTTTCACATGTAAAAATGTATTGTTATTATTTTTTGAGACAGTATCTTGATCTGTCACTCATGCTGGAGTGCAATGGCTTCATCACAGCTTGCTGCAGCCTCAAATTCCTGGGCTCAAGTGATCCTCCTGCCTTAGCCTCCCTAGAAGCTGGGACTGCAGATGTGAACTATGACACTGGGCTAATTGTAGAGATGGCATTTTTCTCTCTTGGTCAGCCTGGTCACATACTCCCAGGCCCAAGTGATCCTTCTGCCTCAGACTCCCCAAGTGCTAAGTTTACAGGTGTGAGTCACTGCATTCGGCCCTAAATTTTTTAATGAAAAAAAAAAAAAAAACCTAAATGATTTTAGTTAACCTGAACAAACATTGATTATTTATCATGATGGCAGCAACTTAACTATTTCTGAGCACTGTATTCTATACAAAAAAAAAAAAAAAGGATGTTACACTGTCTCACTAAATATCCAAGTATAAGTAGTCTGCTGCAGGATCAAGCTTCTTCTTCAGGTAAACTGTAATATTTAGCACTGTTCACATGGGCTACTTGAGGAATATTCACGAGGTGACCCCAGCCCTATATACCAAGTCATTCCATGAAGTCATCTCAACATTGAAATCCAGAGTTATAGTGAGGGGGTAAAGGTGCCAAGGTCCCAAAGTTCCACACCAAACAATCACCAATATTTGTACTGCGTGGATACCTAATAATCAGTGTGTGTGACAGCTCCGATAGATTTCAAATTTCAACCTTCTGAGCTTCCCCCCAGGAACCGAGGCCCACACAATGTGCTCTGCTTCTCAAAGTTAGAGTGGAAGGACACAGTTAAAATCACCATACTTTATCCAACTGTCTTTCAAATACTCATTTACCTAATTTAACCCATTGAAGATGTTTTGTTTTGTATGATTTTGTTTTAGTCACTTATACATGCAAACAAGCAACTGAAATATCCTTACGATTATACAATATATGTCAAGACTTAAAACTTAAGAGCTCAAATAATAAAAAGAGAAACATATTACAGAAAACATTTATTTTATATTTTACTATGTTGAAGTCAAAATGAAATATGGAGATACATCTCTAAATTTAATATTTTATTTTGACACAAGAATTACAGTTTGGGATGTACACAGACCAGGTGGTCTTTGGTATGTCCGAAGAACAAAAGGAAGGTTGGAGGCTTTATGAAAAAGAGAAATGTTATCTATTGTTTTAAAAGAAAGTTGATCAGCTCTAGTAATGTTTTGGGGAACTGGCAAGCTGATTGGTGAGTGACAGCAGTGGCTAAAACTAGTCTTAGAGTCACAACATGTTGTTTCAGTGGCTATTAGATACAATTGGTTGCAAGTTCCAGCAGGCAGTTTCAGCAGCTTGGAGAAAATTTAATCCTTGGAACAAGTGCTGTGTGTCCTGAGTGCTTTTTCCACTGGCCAGTTGACTGATTTAGTTTAGTATGACAAGAAAAACTCAATTTATATAATTGAGTCAACAATTATGGTAGACAAATGCCACACCATCTCTCTCATAGATAGAATCTAAAAAGTCGACCTCATAAAATTAGAGAATACTAGGGGCTTTGGGGTTGGTGCTAGGGTGAGAAGATATTGGTTATAGGATACAAAATTTTAGTTAGACAAGAGGAATAATTTCGAGAGTGCCACTGCACAACTCAGTGACTATATATTTATAGAGAGTTATTATATAATTACAGTGTATCATAATTTTTGAAAATTTCTAAAAGAGTAGATTACAAGTGCAATTGTGGTACATTTTCCCACCACAAAAATAGTAAGTTTGTGAGGTAATGCATATGTTAATATATATGCTAACATAATGTAGATCAATTCAGTCATTCTACAATGTATACATATTTAAAACTTCAAGTTGTATGTGATACATACATGTCATTTTTATTTTTTAATTCAAATTTAATTAATTAATTAAGAATAAGAAAAGTAAACTTTCTCCTAACTTCTTGAACGGAGGTGGTTAAGCTCCAAGTTAGTCTGAATTTAGGCTTCTACCCCCTCACAGAGCCAGGGAGAGAGGATGCTATTTTCCCTGATGATTACTTTCAAAGGAATAGCTCCCAGGTCCTTGAGAAAGATAGTTCTGGGTTGTAAAACTGGCAAGAGGTTTTAAAAGATTTTCATTTCAAAGGGATGGAGAAAGAATTTAACATTACACATTTCCTCAACCAAGTGCTCTAAGAAAAAGAAAATTAGACAGACAAGAAAGTAATGCAACAGTTAACTTCAAGTAAACACCAACAACTTTATACGTTAGGAAACAGTACTATCTGCTTGAAGCAGAGAAAGTTTTCTTGGCAAAAGTTATTTAAAATTTATGTTTAATATTCAAAGTCCAAACATGCTTATCATTCTGATTTTCTTAAGTCTTCCCAAATGTGTGACTGTTCACCAAATTATACAATATTGGTTTTTGATGATGAATTGACTGTATGTTACATTTTGTTATTTTGATGAGGAGCTATTTTATACACAAGAATAGTATTGCAGATTCAATGGTTTATTTCCTGTTAATTGTTAAATTATTGCAGATATCCAGCTTGTCAGTCCTTAAGAGTACATATTATCCATTCACCTTGGTAATGTTATCAAGATTGTAGATTTCGTATTTAGGAAGAAATAGCACCTTTGACAGGGCTAACTATGCAGATTCAAATGTTGAGTAAGTGTGGGCAGGAATCTCCCAGAAAGGAACAAAATTGCCTGTGAGTCTAAATAGAAAGCAAACACATTGTTCCAAGTGGAAAGCTAAAAAAACTGACTGAGCCAAGGCTCCCTAGAAAAATAGGACCTGGTGGACACACTCAGAAAATGCCTATTTCACGTTAAAGACATCTGAAGATCATTGGCATACTCATTTTCTTTTTTTAAATAAGATACCTTATGTATTAGTCTATTCTCACACTGCTATAAAGAACTATCTAAGACTGGGTAATTTTAAGGAGAAAAGGTTTAAATCACTGAGTTTCACAGGCTGTACACAAAACATGCCTGGGAGGTCTTCAGAAACTTACAATCATGGCAGAAAGTCAAACAGAAAGCAAGCACCTATTCACATGGTGGCAGGAGAGAGAGCCAGTGCAAAGGGAGAAGTGCTACACACCTTTTAAACAACCAATTCTCATGAGAACTCACTCACTATCAAAAGAACAGCAAGGGGAAAATCCACCGCCACGATCCAATCACCTCTTACCAGGTTCCTCCTCCAACACTGAAGATCATAATTCAACATGAGATTTGGGAGAAGACACAGAGCTAAGCCACATTACCTTAGGATTTCTCAAATTCAGTGAAACCATGGGTAAAACCCATCTCCATGTACACTTTCAGTTGTACTAAGTGGATGTCATTCTCAATAACAGCAAATACACGTGTTTTAAAATATAGAGTTATAATTTTATCACGTGGGTTCTTGTAAACAAACATTTCTGACACCACAGGTTAACTTCGTTTTTTGTTTTTAAATCATCATTCCTCCTCCTTTCAGCCTTACCCACAACTCTCCACTCCAATTCTACCACCCTGTTCAGGTCCGTCTCATCTCAGTGTTAGGTGGCTGTGATAGACTCCCAGCAGTTTGCTGCCCAACGTGTGGTTCAACAGAAGCAATACAAGGATCACCCAGGAGCTTCTTAAAAATACAGTATCTTAGGCCCCACTCAAGTTCTCCTGAATCAGAGTATAGACTTTAGCAAGGTTCCCACATGATTTCTAAGTACCTTAAACTTTGAAAAGCCTTCTCCTAGCCTGACTCTCTTTATTCTATTCTCTTGTTAGTTTCTCCAATTCTTAATAAAATGCTGACTTTATATAGAGTAGCCAAAATTGCAATGACATTAGCATAATTAATGGTCACACTATTGTTAATAACAATAATTTGATTAGGAATTCTAGTTCTGGGTAACCAGGTACAAATATTTTTATTTTTATCTTTTTTCCTTTTCTGTAACAATGCAATGTCCCTCTGAGCCCCTTCACATTTCAGAATAGAGCTATTCCTTCTTCTTGCTTATTCTGCAATTTTGAGCTCCTGTCTTCTATGCTTACATCAGATACATATGTGAGCCTCTTCACATTCAAAAAAGTCATTTTTAAAATCGGGTGGTTAAAGAAATTATCGTGTAATAGTGGGTAATCTCTAATTCAATCTATAACATAAACTAGAACTCTGATACTTAAATTCTTAACATGTCACTTTCAGAAAGTCAAGCTCAGTTGTCCTTTAAGAATTGTAGAATTTTACAAGAAAGAAACAGACCCTGAAATAAATAACCTCATTTTAGAAATGTCAAAGTCAATGCTAGGAAAATATTCAAAATTAGAAACTGGCAGATCTATGATTAAAATTTAGGCATCTCAGTCCTTTAGTTTCTACCCTTCCATGATCTTGTCAGTTTAAAACTGTTTTACTTAATTTTAAATTTTGCCCTTATTTCTTAGCCTTATGTAGTAATTAAGAACATGAACGTTGAAATTAAGCAATCTTGAGATTAAATCCACAGTCCATTCTCTCATTTAAGTAAGTCTCTGTACCAGTAGTTTAACTTCTCTAAGCTGTGCCATGTTATTATTAAACTGTGAATAAAATACTGAATATCTTGTAGGTTTGCTGTGGGTATTAAATGTAATGATGCATATGAAGCAATTAGCATACTGATTATTCCAAATAAATGTTAGCTATTATGCAATTACCATTATCATAATTTATTCAAACTTATTTAACCAATATTATTATCATGTATTATCTGATGGAGCAGGCTAGTATCTTCTTGTGTATATCCTTATATAGCCCCTTCCATGTATATGTAGATACTGTTTCTAAGATTTATTAGGCAATCTATTATATGTCAGTCTTTTAGCAAGTTGATGAGATTTCAGTGATTCAAAAAACAATATTACAAGAGTGTAGGTTCATTTGAGGTAAAGGTTTTTCTATTTTGTTTTTGTTATAAACTTGTTTTACACTTAACTCATTGGATCTTTATGCTGTTTTCCTTCACTGGAAATACTCCTGTTCCCTTCATCTGATAAAACTTCACACATTTTCATTTCTAAATGCTATCTTTTCTAGAGAGTCCACATTCTCCCTTTGTTTTCTGAGTTTTTATTAAGTTTATCACTAAAACAATGTAGGGGCAAAAAGGTGTACTACGTTTTCCTCACACATTTTAAGGTCCAGAGCCAACATCCTTATAACAGAAGACATTAAGAAGAGAACAGTGTAACACATTTATTTATTTTTTTAAGTTTTTAAATTATTATTATTTTTTTTGAGACAGGATCTTGCTTGTTGTCCAGCCTGGAGTGCAGTGGTGCAATCTCAGCTCACTGCAGCTTCCACCTCCCAGGTTCAAGCCATCCTCTCACCTTAGCCTCTCAAGTAGCTGGGACTACAGGTGTGTCCCACTAGCTAATTTTTGTATTTATTTGTTTTCAGGGCTGATCTCAAACTCCTGAGCTCAAGCGATCTGCCCGTGTTCTCTTTTCAAGGTACTGGGACTATGGGTGCGAGCAACTGCACCCAGCCTACATTTATTTAATGAAAGTTTTATAAAACATGGGAGCCTTCAGAAATGACAACCCAAAGATCTGGGAAAAATTACATTGTTATGTGTAGGTTTGATGAGGAATAGAAAGCCATGTAGAACTGTGATGGAACAAAAAAGCTATGCTGTAATTGAAATAGACTAGGGAAGACTTACCAAGGCCTGTTTGTTGGATTTCTTCTTGGCTTCTTTGTGTAGCATTTCTTCCTCTCAAGACGTGAAGGAGGCCACTACTGGAATGAGGGTTTTATGGCCCATTTTCAGGGGAGGCAGGTAAGAAAGTGTCCCTCTCACCTTTATGGCTCACTTTGGGAAAGAGGAGTTCTACTTTCTATGACCCGCTTAAGGAAGCAACGGGGGAAGAAGAAAGGAGGCTGAGAAAAAATCAGAGACAACGTCTTGCAGCTGAAGCCCCTACTCCAGTGTCTTTTGGTTTAAAGCACTAAGCGTGTCAAAACACCATACTTTGGGGTTTCATTTTATAAGCTCAGCATCACATTGTTGTACGTTCATTGTTTATCTTCACTAAAAATGTTAGTTTCTTTGGTGGCAAGCTACTACAGAGCAGGAGAAAAATAAGTACATTTTTTTGTTTTATTTCCTGAAGCAAAATAAACACACAATTACATGCTAGTGTCATATTTAAGGTTGATAGATTGAAAGGGTGAGGATAAGTTGGAATAATTTGAAGTTAGCTTATATGGGTGGAAAATAACTGGTAAGAATTAAACATTGCCTACCTTGAACTAGGTTCTTAACTATGTAGTGACTTCACAAAATTAGTAAGCAATTCTTATTTATGTAAGAGGTTTCTAGACAGACTTGTTTAAAATTTGAAAGACAGTTTGGAGAGAAATGTTACACATTAAGTCCCTTTTTATAAAAAAAATACTAAATAAATGACCAAAATATTCATTCACTTTATATACACACTTTTAATTATTCTGCTATTGAAATTATTTTTGTACTGGATTCAGGGTATCTGCTTGGCCATTGGATTGTAATCTGTTCATTACAATATAAAGATCTTATTGGTGTATCTCTGTAATTATTCAAGAGGTAAATAAAGAAATTGCTAATAAGATACGAATAGACAGCTATCCCTCTTAATATTAATTGTGGAAGCTGTGGACAGACTGACATCTGGCCTTCCTAACTGAGCAGCTTGCCTTCAACACTCACAACCAGTGTACATACATGATCACTTGGCTATCAGTATGCATTACCATCTGTTATGATGGCAACATGCCTACTCTTAAAATGCTGTGGCAGTTCAGTCTGCAGGTGCCAACTAAATCGACTGGCAGCCTGAAATTTTGAAAGCATTTCTCTTTTTCTGCAAAAAGCATTGCCACATTAACATCCACATGGCTTCTTACTGTCACACCACCTGTTCTTTTTTTTAGGCCAAAATTTTTATGGAAAGAGCAATAGGGAATTCTTTAGAAAAATTAGTGAAGATCTGTTACGAAAGAACTGTATTATGTTATATCTTGATCTGTTTTAAGAACTGATCTTATATATTTAAGAGCATAAAACAACTGTGCTTGTGAAAAGTCATAACATGATTTTAAGAAAATAAAATTAGTCATCAATATCATTTTTTGGAGGGGTCAGGGTGAATCTGTATATATAAAACGAACTCCTCCAGCATATAAGTCAGAGGAAGTTCCCATGCTAAATATACTCTTGCTTTAGAGTCCCAAAGCAAGGCATAGGAGAGGGCTGGAGGAAGGGAAGAAAGCTACTTAATTGTAATTCTAAGATCTACTATTAGCAGTCTTTATGATGAATGACATATGATTATACTTGCCCAATATTCTTTTCTATTTTATTCTCTCTGTTCATAAACAATATGCCAGATAAAAATTATTAATGTCCTGAGGTTTTTGCCCTCCCACTATGCTTACACTTGGAATCTGAAATGTTAATGTTCCCAGCTTCTGCATAGAGGGAGGACAAAAAATTGCCCTTCACAAATGTTTCATACATTCTCCACAGTATTTAAACTGCATTCTTCCAGGAAACAGTTCAAATTTTGGCAGGATTTACAAAGTTGGTAAGCAGTAGTAGACTCTGCATCAGAAACAAACTGAGTCCTGTGCTTCACGTCTGGTCCATGAGGGTAAATATGCTAACATGTTTGGAAAGTGATGGATCCCAGCAGCAGTGGGAGAAATTGAGCATTGTACTTTCAGCAGCTGACTGTAGTTTTCCAAGTGGTAGCCCCAACACCATCACAAAAAAACAACATACGTTCATCAAGAGGATTATTGACCAGGGTACGACAGTGGCCTTGAATTCTACCCATTGAGTAAAGCAGGCATTCCTCACTTAGCTTTCAACTTGATACTGCTGAAGGCTGCACAGAGGAGTACACAGTCTCTCCCAAAAATGAAAAAAAAGTGTAATTATTCATGAAAAGCTCAAATGTTACTAGACCTATGATTTCCATGTTCCTCATTTGACAAGTGAAAGATGATAAACATGTCCCACTCTGTTATTTATCAAATCAGAGTTCACCTGTCCCAAGATAGAAGTAACAGTCCAGAAGTCACAGGATCTTTATTGGTCTGAGAGAATTTGTTGCTAGCAGAAATACCCTAAAATAAACAGTAAAAGATGTTCTTGAGGCTAACAAGTGACCATAGATGGTAATTCCAATTCATACAAGAAAATTGAGTAATAATTATAGAAATAACACATGGACACAGGGAGGGGAGCATCACACACTGGAGTCTGTAGGGGGGGAACTAGAGGAGGGACAGTGTGGGGTGGAGAGTTGGGGAGGGATAACATGGGGAGAAATGCCAGATATAGGTGATGAGGAGGAAGGCAGCAAATCACATTGCCATGTATGTACCTATGTAACAGTCTTACATGTTCTTCACATGTACCCCAAAACCTAAAATGCAATAAAATATATATTTAAAAAATACAAAATACAAAATAAAATAAAATTTTAAAAGATTGCACATAAAAAAATTGCATGACTACAAAACACTATACAGATATGTATTTATTACTCTTTCTTCTCTCAACTGATTTAAAAATCAATGGTATAAAACAATTTAACTCTATTGCTGCACCCATAACATATGAAAAGGTAATATATTTGGCAATAACAGCACAACTGAGACAGGTGGGAGCTATTGGAGTTAAGAAAATGACTTCATATGTTTACTTAGATCCACAGAAACAAATGAGAAGGAAAAATAATAAATGAGAAAATATAACAAAACTATGCATATATTCTTGCTCTCTTATTTCTTCTTTAGTAGACATAAAATTATAAAGTAATAATTATAATATATTTGGGACTTATAACATATATAAATGTAATATGTATAAAAGGAATAGCACAAAAAGAAGAGAAGGGTCAGGCTAAAGAGGATCACCTTTTTTATGTGTCACAAGAATAAAGTTAGTGTAAATCTGAAATAGTTTCTCTTAAGTTAAGAAGTAAAAAGTAAATTGTAGTGTAATCACTAAGAAGTTAACTCAAGAATACAGTGAAAACGTCATTAAAAGAATTAACATTAGCAGCTTTTCACCTAATGGAAAAAGAAAGCATTAGAAGAGAAATAGGAAAAAAGATATGGAAAATGTAGAAAGACTGTAAAATGCAAAGGCAAAACCAACTATATCTGTAATAATAGTAGATGAAAATGAATTAAACAATCTCATCAAGATGCAGAGATTGTCAGACTAGAGGGTTAAAAAGCCCCAACTATGTTGTCTGCATGATGCAAAATTTATATTTAAATAAATAAATAAATTGAAAGTAGCAGGATGGAAAAAGAAATATCATGTAAACAGTAACCTTAGAAACTTTGTAGTCACTTTACAAATTTCATATAAAATAGACTTTAGAGCAAAGCATGATACTAGAGATAAAGAATAACTTTTTATAAAGATTTTAAAATCACTACAATTGGAGATATAGCAATTATAAAAACACATGCACCCAAGAGAGGCCCCAAATGCATAAAATACCTAACAGATTGAAGGGAAGTATAAACAACTCAACAATAATAGTTGGATGCTTAAATAGTCCACTGTCAATTATAAACACAACAATTTTGCAGAAGCTTTTTATGTCAGAACCAAAGATATCACAAGAAAAACAAATACAGACCAATATTATTTACAAATATAAACAAACGAAACATATTCAACAAAATGCTAGCAATCTAGTAATGCATAGAAAGGACTTTATGCCATAACCAAGTTAAATTTCTTTCAAGAATGCAAGGATGGTTTAGCATCTGAAACTCATTTAATATAATTCATTTTATCAATAAACTTAAGAACAAAATATAAATGATTATATAAGACAAAGAAAAAATATTTGACAACTTTTGACATCCTTTAATGATTAAAAAAACTTCTTAAGTAAACTAGAAATAGAAGTAAACTTTTTCAGGCCTGTAAGAGACTATCAAAAAAGGCATTCAGATTGGAAAAGATGTAAAACTATTTCTATTGTAGATGGCATAATCTTCTACATAGAAATTTCTAAGTAGTTGACTTACTAGAACCAATAAATAAATTTAACATGGTTGCAAGATATACCAAATCAATGCACAAAAACCAATTGTGTTTATGTACAATACCAATAAAAATGCAATTAAAACAATTTCATTGTAATAGTGAAAAAAAGCATTAAACACTTAAGAACAAATGTAACAAAAGAAGTTAAAACTTATGAAAACTAAGATATGTGGTAGAAACAAATATTAAAGATGACTTAAGTAATTTGAAAAATATTTTATGTTCACAGATCAGAAGGCTCAGTATGGTTAAAATGGAAATAATGTCCATATTGAAAAATATCTGTCAAAATTCCAGTCCTCTTAGTTGCAGAACTTAAAACTAATCCTAAATTTATATGGAAATTCAGAATAGCCAAAGCTATTTTGAAAAAGAGCAATATAAGAGAACTCATAATTCCTGATTTTGAAACTTGATGAAATGCTACTTTAATTGAGACAAAATATCACTGACAGAAGGTAAACCTAGAGATCAATGGAACAGAATTGAGGTTTCTGAAATCAAAAGTCACATTTTCAGTCAATTGATTTCAGCTAAGATTTCTAAGACAAATCAATAAAGGAAAGAATAGCCTTTTGGATATCCATCCATAATAGAACAAAGTTGGGCCCATTCCATTTAGCATATATAAAATTTTGCTCAAAAGGAGTAAAAATTATTAATATATGTGCTTAATCAATAAAATTATTAACAGAAAACATAGGATCAAATACTTATGACTTTTTAGATTATAGATTAATAGATATAACATCTAAAGCAACAGTAACAAAAAATAAAATAGGCTGTATATCATCAAAGATCATTGAGAAAGTGAAAAGATATCCCACAAAATGGCAGAAAAGGTTTGCAAGTCATATATCTATCTGATAAGAAGATTTTTCTAGATTGTATAAAAATACTTCAGCAACTCAACAATAAAAAGACAACCCATTTTTTTTAATGGGCAAAAAGTCTAAATACACATTTTCCTACAAGCGATATACAAGCATTTATGGCCAATAAACATTAAAAGATGCTGAATGTCAGAGACATGGGGAAATGTAAATTAAACCACAATGAGATTTCATGTTATACCCACTAAGGAGCCTGTGATTGTTTTTTCCCTAAGAGTAACAAGGTAATTAGAAGTATTGATGAATATGTTGATATAGTTTTTTTTTTTAGTTTCTCATTATCCACCTTCTGAAGTCTGATTCCGTCATGTTGATATAGTTTGAATGTATACATTTACATTTCTAAATCTCATATTGAAATGTAATCCCCAATCTTGGAGGTGGGGCCTGGTGGAAAATGTTTGGATCATGGGGGCAGATTCCTCATGAAAGGCTTGGGCCACATCCTTGGTGATAAGTGAGGTCTCACTTTGAGTTCACACAAGATTTATGTCAGGAACTGTGGCTCATGCCTGTAATCTCAGTACTTTGGGAAGCCAAGCTAGGCAGATCACTCGAGGTCAGGAATTCAAGAGCAGCCCGGCCAACATGGTGAACCCCTGTCTCCACTAAAAACACAAAAATTATCCAGGCATGGTGCCAGGTGCCTGTAATCCTAGCTACAGGGGAGGCTGAGACAGAAGAATTACTTGAATCCCGGGGGGTGTGTGGGGTTGAGGGGCAGAGGTTGGCACTACATTCCAGCCAGAGGGACAGAGTGAGACTCCGATTCAAACAAACAAACAAACAAACCAAAAACAGATCTGTTGGTTTAAAAGTGTGTGGTAGTGCTGCATGTGATGGCTCACACCTGTAATCCCAGCATTTTGGGAGGCTGGGGCAGGCGGATCACCTGAGGCCAACGTGGAGAAACCTCATCTCTACTAAAAATACAAAATTAGCCAGGTGTGCTGGTGCATGCCTGTAATCCCACCTACTCGAGAGGCTGAGGCAGGAAAATTGCTTGAACCTGAGAGGCGGAGGTTGCAGTGAGCTGAGATTGCACCATTGCAATCCAGCCTGGGCAATAAGAGAGAAACTGTCTCCAAAAAAAAAAAAAAGTGTGATAGTCTTGATCCTGCTTTTGCCACGTGACCCGTGCTCCCACCCGTGACCCGTGCCACCTGCTCCCACTTCACCTTCTTCCATGAGTAAAAGCTCCCTGAAGCCTCCTCAGAAGCTGGAGACGCCAACACTACGCTACCTGTAAAGCCTGCAGAACTGTGAGCCAATTCAATCTCTTTTCTTTATTAATTACCCAGCCTCAGGTATTTTTTTATAGCAATGCAAGAGTGGCCTAACACAGATGGGGAGATATTGGAAACCGCCACTGCCTCTGGTATGAATACTGAATGGTGGAGAACTATGAGAAGTAAGTTTTTGTTGTTTATAGGTCACTTTGCTTATGGTATTGTGTCATATCAACCTGAAAGGACTAAAGCTGTTCTAAAATAGTGACAATGATTCCAAAATTCTATGAATATACTTTTTTAAAACAATAAATTTGTACTTTAAATGGGCTTATTTTATACTGCATGTGAAGCAGGAGTGGCTGTGAACAAACCTCTCGAACACCGAACTGGGAAGGAAGTGGCAGTTTTATTCCGCCAGGAGCTGTGGCTGGCTCCAGCCTCAATAACCGAGCTCTCCAACAAAGAAAATCCTGGTGCTTTTAAAGGCTTACAGTCTAAGAGGTGCACATGTGAGATGGTCCACAGTGTGGAGGATGTGACTAAGTAGGGGTCTGAGCAGTTGAGCAAGAACAGTGCCTTCAGGGAAATTTCCGCCATACCATGTCCAGGATGTATAGATAGGATTGTGAGTAGGAGTAGGGGGTTTAATCCTTAACCTTTACACCTGGCGGGCAGCGCCAACCAGTCCTTCCACTGACCTCATCTGGCTGACTTTTAACTTTTCCTTTGGAAATGCAACGTAGAAGGCTAGGGGGAAGTGGTTTTAGAAGCTTATAAGGAAGGGGTTTCCTTCCTCATATGAGTTATGTCTTAATAAAACTATTTTTAAAAATTATCCAGCTTTAATCTATAAATTCTTCTCTTTACGAGCACATATTCCGTCCATAGTTAAATGCCCCAGTAAAATGTTAAGACCTTTCCTGGGAGAGAAATGAAGAAAAGGTGAAATGAGAAGAGGGGCTAGATGCCAACTCAAAGTTTGTGAGATACACACAAACACAGTATGTGAAGAGAGAAACACAGGCCTATTTCAGGATAAGTAATAACAAACAAGTTTTTGGCTGGAAATTTTGTCAGTGATGATTCGTTTTACTTTGGAGGTAAGGATGTTATATAACTACCTGTTTATGTGGCTTGCTCAAGATTATATGACTGTCGAGGTTCAAAGTCAATATTAAGAGCTGATTCTACCGACTTTCTGACAAGTGCTTCCTGAGCTTCTTTAGAGTGAATCCACTA
Organism: Saguinus oedipus; assembly: GCA_031835075.1. Taxonomy (NCBI): domain Eukaryota; kingdom Metazoa; phylum Chordata; class Mammalia; order Primates; family Cebidae; genus Saguinus; species Saguinus oedipus. Next base: position 49,582,738 of record CM063186.1, on the reverse strand, counting down.
TTACTCATGAAAAGATAAAATTAAAAACTTTTTCATTAGTTCATCTCCCAGCGCTCTCTAGTGCATGTAGCAGAGTTATCTCTTGTCTACTGTTCATATTTAAGTAATTTTCATCACCTACTCTCCATGCATTACTTGTATTTGTCAGCTATCATTTCTTCAAATAGAGGCTGACATTTCAAATATCAATCCAAGTTTCCATTCTAGAAACTGGTATTTTAACTGCAGTCAATCATGATTAGTTGGGAACTCTGTTCAGTGAAGCAAGGAATGTTGCTAATTATAAGTGATAGGAAATGGCTGCTGTTACAGATGTCAGGTTGGATTGTGTATCCTCCAGTCAAAGGCATGGTTCTAGTTTATTTCTGCCTTAATCTTAAGAATCAGAATGTTTCACCCTGATGTAGTTTCATAATCACTTACAAAACTGAGATTGTTGAGTTTATGTGAGTAGCAGATTTCCAAAATATTCACAGAAATTTATCAATAATAATTGTATCTGTGGAGGAGGACTGCAGCAATTGCCGTGACTTTTTACTGTATCCTCCTTTTTTTTTTTTTTTTTTTTTTTTTTGAGACAGAGTTTCGCTCTTGTTACCCAGGCTGGTGTGCAATGGCGTGATTTCGGCTCACCGCAACCTCCACCTCCTGGAATCGGGCAATTCTCCTGCCTCAGCCTCCTGAGTAGCTGGGATTACACGCATGCGCCACCATGCCCAGCTAATTTTTTGTATTTTTAGTAGAGACAAGGTTTCACCATGTTGACCAAGATGGTCTCAGTCTCTTGACCTCATGATCCACCCGCCTCGGCCTCCCAAAGTGCTGGGATTACAGGCGTGAGCCACCGTGCCGGGTCGGTAGCCTTCTTTTTACATGTACATGTATTTACATTGTAAGTTGATGGCATAAAGATCTGCTAAAATAATCAGCATGTTATCTATTTGCTCTTCTAGATCCAAGTCTCTCAGATTATGGTTCCCCAGACAAATTGCATTTAAAATATCTGAGCTGCATTTTGAAATATAAATTCTATGACAGAACTACAGACATTTAAAATTTCTAAGGATGTGGGTGTGTCCTCGATCACGTTGGGGTCACCATCTGAGACGTTGAACACATCGGAGTCACCACCTGCTACTTTGGTCACCTCCTGCAGAAGTCTTGCCTGCAGACCCAGACTCAATGACAAATGAATGAATGCACTCTCACGCCATTACAGTGATACAAATGGGCTAGGGATGGCAGTTAGCTGCTTTCAGAGGGTGAAATGCAACCAGTTGAGCAAGACTCCCTGTTCTTCCACACATTTATTGCCTCAAGATTTTACAACAGAGGTTCTAAGTTAACACACTTGCGGATAATTAACATGGTTAAGAGAATGGTTTTACAACTGGTAAAAGCTTTGTGCTCTGGGGCCCAGAGTAAATATTATTAACAGGTAATTCCTCTTTAATCTCCCCCTGAGAGGGTCATCCAGCACAATGTTTACATGAGTCAACAGAATAGAGACAAATGGGTGTGGGGTAAACAGATTTAAACTGGGAAAAGCCTCTTCCCTATCTTTTCTCTAACTTAATGGGCCAGTCACTGCCTCTGGCTTGCTCCAATAAAACCTCAGCCTTCCAAAAGGTTTGAGACTGTAATCTATAACTTTCCCTAAATATTTTCTGTAATATTTTGCCAAACATCCCAAGTGAATGTGGGACCAAAAATGTGAATTTTTACCGGAAGCTCCAATTAGATTCTTTTTTTTCTTTTTGAGACGAGTTTCACTCTTGTTACCCAGGCTGGAGTGCAATGGCGCGACCTCGGCTCACTGCAACCTCCGCCTCCTGGGTTCAGGCAATTCTCCTGCCTCAGCCTCCTGAGTAGCTGGGATTATAGGCACGCGCCACCATGCCCAGCTAATTTTTTGTATTTTTAGTAGAGACGGGGTTTCACCATGTTGACCAGGATGGTCTCTATCTGTTGACCTCATGATCCACCCGCCTCGGCCTCCCAAAGCCAATTAGATTCTTTTGACATACTGAATCTTAGCAGCTACTTCACTGAATTATCTATTAAACAAGCCTATGTTACGGTCCCAACTTGCATAGTTTAAAATGTTCCACAGTGATTGTCGCCTTGTTTACTAAAAAAAAAAAAAAAAAAAAAAAAAGCCTATCAGAAATTAGTTAATCAAAAAGGCATCTGGTCTAAAGGTAGCATCTCAGTGTCTTGATGAAAAGCCTAATAGCAAGGAGGAACATCTCCAAATTAATTTTTGTTCACTCTTATTCAGACAGTTAATGCAATGTGATGTCTTTTGATCTTCAGAATAAAAGTAAGCATATGATAATCACATTTAGGTTCCCGATAATTTCACACTGATTCTACATTTTTACTTTGAAATATTTATGTTAACTATTCTATTTTACTTTGATAACACGGGCCAGTCCAAATAATTCTAGAATTTTTGCATGTGGAAAGACTTGAATTTCAGATATATTTTCTAAATGCTGCAAATATGTAGTTTACTTTTATGTATGTAATTTCTTATTAAATAAATATACATATATTTAGACTTTATATAGAATACATTTTGAATTTTCAATATCTATTTTTGTTGCACTGTCACATATAATGTATCATAAAACATCTTTTAATTTACAAGTAATATTAAGCAAATTGAACTAATAAAGGATATCTTGGCTCTCATAATGTCATAGAGGTTAGCTTCAAATAAGTCTTTGTCCAGTGATTCAGTAATGGTACACCAGATTTAATTTCTAATTGCTGCTTTCTACAATTGGCTTCATGTTCAGACTGGCTTTCCTTTTGATGAAAAAATCATGACAAGCAGATCTCAAGTTATATGTTTTTACCTTTATACCATAAGAAAGACTGTCATTTACAGCATTGCTAACAAAAACCCTGAGAGGCATTAAGTTTGGATTAATTTAAAATGTTTGATGAGTCAGGATACCATTCACATAGCCAGAAGGATGAAATACGGTGAATAGGCTTAGTAAACTACATACTCAAAGATGATGTGTGGTGGATGGTCATCAATATTCCAGACTTACATGAACATCAGAAAGAATCTGAAGATCTGGGAGAAGGGAAAGGGAGCAGACAATTGAAAAGGCATTCCCAAATACCCACTGAATATTTTAATCCTGTAACAAAGTTATTAAAACGAGTTTGGGTGTTTTATACATTGTTTTATTTTTATTTTTTGGTTGTTGCTGTCATTGTTGTTTGAGACAGGGTTTCATTCCATCATCCAGACTGGGGTGCAGTGACAAGATATGGGCGCACTGCAACCTCTGCCTCCTGGGCTCAAGCTGTCCTCCCCACTCAGCCTCCTTCCTGAGTGGCTGAAACTACAGGCATGCACCACCACCTTAGGCTAATTTTTGTATTTTTTGTGGAGATGGGATTTGCTGTGTTGCCCAGAGTGATGTTAAACTCCTGAATGCAAGCAGTCTGCTTATCAACTTCTCAAAGTGCTGGGATTGCAAGTGTGAGCCACCATGCCCAGCATAAAATGTTGTCTCAAATTTTGTTTGTTATAAGAAATACCAAGGTTTTGTTTCATTTTGCTTTATAATAATTCAACTTTTCATGTTCTCAAGAAAAATAGTTTTTGATGGGCATTTGGGTAGGTTCCAAGTCTTTGCTGTTGTGAACAGCACCACAATAAACATATGTATACACGTGTCTTTATAATAGAATGATAATCCTTTGATATATACCCAGTAATGGGATTGCTGGGTCAAACGGTATTTCTACTTCTAGATCCTTGAGGAATCACCACACTGTCTGCCACAATAGTTGAACTAACTTACACCCCTGCCAACAATGTAAAAGTATTTCTATTTCTTCACATTCTCTCCAGCATCTGTTGTTTCCTGACTTTTTAATGATTACCATTCTAACTAGATAAAGAAAATGTGGCATATATACACCATGGAATACTGTGCAGCCATAAAAAAAGATGAGTTCATGTTCTTTGCAGGAACATGGATGAACCAGAAATCATCATTTTCAGCAAACTAACCCAAGAACATAAAATCAAATGCTACATGTTCTCACTTACAAGTGGGAGTCGAACAATGAGAGCACGTGGACATAGAGAGGGGAACATCGCATATGCAGCCTGTTGGGGGATAGGGAACTGGGGGAGGGATAGCATTAGGAGCAATATCTAATGTAGGTGATGGGTTAATGAGTGCAGCAAACCACCATAGCACATGTAAACCTGCATGTTCTGCACATGTACCCCAGAACTTAAAGTATAAAAAAGTAAGAAAAAAAAAGAAAAATATGTTTATATCAATATTGAAACAACCAAGTTATAGTATTTTCAACTTAAATATCCCCCAAAATTTCAAATTATGATTGGAAACATGAGCATATTTATTTGGCATTTAAGTAAAATAATGCTGTTAGCATGACAAATATAGAAATGGAATATATTGACTTAAAAACATCTGTAATCCCAAATGTTTGTCCCAGGGTTAGTGGAAAAGTTATTTTATTTGAAAATATTTCATGATAGTCTTATTTATATTGATTTACTTATGATTATGCAATGTATGAGGCCATTCTTACATTGCTATAAATAAATATTTAGACTGGGTAATTTATAGGAAGTTTCATTGGCTCACAGTTCTGAAGGCTATACAGGAAGCATAGCAGCATCTGCTTCTGGGGAGGCTTCAGGAAGTTTCCAATCATGGTGGAAGGCAGAGGGAATAGGTATGTTGCATGGTGAAAACATGAAATGCTACACACATTTAAACAGCCAGATCTCACGAAAGTCACTCACTACCATGAGGACAGCATCAAGAGAATGGTGCTAACCCATTCATAAGACACTCACTCCCATGATTTAATCATCTCCGAAGGCACCACCTTTAATACTGAGGATTATGATTCAACATGTGATTTGGGTATGGACAACAATCAAACTATATCTCAAAATTAACAAAGGGCATATAAGAATAACAATGATAATATAAGTGAAGTTATGAGAGAAAGGTCATCAAATGATTCAGAATCCCCAAAACGGTGAGTTGTATTAATAAATTTAAGAGACATTCTCCTGATGAATTGATCTCCTTCAACAATCATGCCCTTTTTATAGTCAGTCTAATTCGAGAAAGAGGAATAATGCTCACATTGGTTTTGTATGTGTGAAATGTTATCTAACAACAAATATATACTGAAAATAAAAGCAACATAGGAATGATGATGAGCATGGGAGAGAGACAGTTACCTTCTAAAACATTTTGGAGGTCTGTCATGTGGGCATATGCCATCCCTGAATTCCTTGAATACAAAATAAATTTAGACTTGACCTAACAAACAGAAAAGACACTTCAGGGCTGCAATCATCAGAATAACTCCTCATAGTGTAATGTCTGTACCAGCAGCATCAGAATCACTTAATGACTTTTTAGAAACAAATTCTTTCAGTTCCGTCTACAGAAAAGAAACTCCGGAATTAAGTCCTAACGATTGATGTTTTGATAATCTCCTCACATGATTCGGGTACACATTCAGTTCAAGAACTATTGACTTACAATTTTCAAATTCTCAATTTTTTTTTAATCAGAAGAATATTTGAAGTGTATTTTTGAAATCTATTTGGGTGTTGACAGAGTCCATGGGAAGTTTTCAATCATTAAAGCTCTTTATAAATAAATCAGTACCAGGCTGTAGTTCAGCAAGAGATAATATGCAAGAACTGTGAACTTGTTATTTGGCTTCTACTTTTGATTGCTGAAATAGCTTTGTGTTTTAAAACTGTTTCTTCTTATCATGATACAGTTGTATGTCAAGAGCTGTGTTGAGCATTATGCTGACAGTATCTTTAAATTCCACGATCATGTGCTATTCAGTGAGATATTAATTTATCATTTTATAGCTGAGGAGCATTACTGATCACATATCTGAGAAAGCAAGATTCCTACTTTGGGTTGCAAGCCTCACAGAGTTCCATATTTATGAGTGTCTTCTTGAAAACAAGTTAAGGTCCTTGTTGGCATCTGACAGAAGTGGAGACCAGGGTATTTTGTGGGTAGAGAATCCTGAGCTCAGGCTGACTCATGTGTGGGCCCAGTTGGGCACTCTGACTCCTGCACATCCTCTCTCAACTGATCTCAGATGGTCTGAAAAGCTTTGAAATTCATGCCTCTAGGGATATCTCAGGACCTGATGACTGGTCCCTGATTCCAGGAGGGTAGCCTGGCAAACTGAGCACTCTCACTGACCAGTATGTCATTTCATGTGTAGAATAGTGCAAGACTGGGCTGCAACAATGTGGTCGGTATGCTGGGTAAGAAACACTCAGATTACTTGTATAAATAGGGTTTCTGAAAACAAACAAATAAAAAAGGAATGCCTCCCATGTCTACACTCAGGTGTAGGCAGCCTGTAGGGTGCTCCAAGCTCAAAGAATTCCGGTGATTGGTTAAGGTCACACAGCTAGAAAGTGGTAAAGTCAGGATTCCAAACACATTTTAGGTCTTTTCCTTTTTCCATGGTTTCATATACATTTACAAATGTTTCTGGTTTTGAACATGTAAATTTGAAAAGGATATTAAACTTTAACCAACAGAGTAATATCAGTAATCAATCTATAAAGGGCATATGGCTCAATGTACTTAAAAATCATGTACTTAATAAACACATACCTTTACCAAAATTGAAAATCAATGCTGTATCACTGGAATGTATTTATTTTAGGTTTGTGTAGTAATAGGTATATAATAACAGCAACTATAATAATAATAATATTAGAAACCAGAACAGTAAATATGTAGGGGTACATGTTAGACAAAGGCAAAGTAAACTGGCTTTATATGATCAATCTTATTTATTCTTCTAATTATATTACCATTATTCAGACAAAGCTACTTACAGAAGTGAAGGAGCCTGCCCATGTTCACACAGCTATTTAGTGACGGAGTCAGAATTAAAATCCTTGCATGTTTTCAGAGTTTCATTCTTGTATTAAGGCTTTGCTGGTTTGGAGTGACTGGGAGAGAGACAGCAACCGCTACTGTGTAACTGGATTTGCTAAATCCACTATGAACCTGTAATTTTATGCAAGTTTGCTAACATTTTATTATATTTTTTAGATAGTTATCCTCATTTTCTAAAGATAATTCAGTATTCACTGTGATTAAACCATTTTAAAACTTCAGATGTGATCCAGTTAACTGCATAGTACTTACATACTTCAGAATATTTAAAAATTTAATTTTATTTTAAGTTCCTGGATACATGTGCAGGTTGGTTACATAATTCTACACGTGCCATATTTGCTACACCTATCAATCCTATTAAGCCCTGCTTGCATTAGCTGTTTATTCTGAAGTTTGCCCTCCCTCTGCCTCCCTGACAAGCCCCAGTGTGTGTAGTTCCCCTCCCAGTGTTCTCATTGTTCAGCTCCCACTTATCGGTGAGAACATGCAGTGTTTGATTTTCTCTTCCTGTGTTAGTTTGCTGAGGATATTGGCTTCCAGCTGCATCCATGTCCCTGCAAAGGATATGATCCCGTTTCTTTATAAGGCTGCACAGAATATTTAATATTAAATTAAAAAGTATACTAAATTACAATAAACTCATGCCTTAAATAGGGCGATTCTTAATTTTTTAAAAGTATACTTCAAAGCTGCCATGTATTTTTGTGCATAATTAACATTAATTCAACCTCCAATAAAGCTCTGTGACAAATTTTACTTTATTATCAAGACAATAGCCTCTTATTGGAAATTACTAGCACACTCATAATTGAATGACCTTCAGTATAAAGAAAAGGGCTTGGAAATATGATATCAATTTATTACCGTCTTCAACATTTGCTGAAAGTGATATACTGAAGAAGGAAGTAAAAAGAAACAAGGCAATTCATCACTTCATTACGAAAAGGACCTATGATCTTGATGTCCATTCACACTGTTATATTCTGTCAGAATTCAATGAGAGATGTTACCGAGATACAATTTAGACAGTATTAAGCCACAAATATGTCAATGCTGAAGTCAGTTTTAGGATTCTAAAAATGCATAGTGTAATACTATTTTTGTTTTCCACTGAAGAACTTTTATTTCAACTTTTGTGTTTCCTAATATCTGGTTATACAGTCATTGAAGTATATTTATCCTGTGTGTTGGGAAAAAATTAATAATGGTATTTTTATATGTATAAAGAATATAGCTGCTTTCTTTCTTAATTTTTAAGGGCACTGAAACAATCACATCGAAGCCTTCCTATTGTATTTAGAGTTGAAACGATTGAAAAAGGGAGTAGAAATAGCATGGTGAGAAGCAGAATTCTCACCATTAGTGTTCAGAAGTGTACTTCTATGACACTTACTACAATGAATTTCAACGTTTACATAACTATTTTACATAGCTGTACTATGAGATTCTTTCTTTTTCATAGTGCTACAAGATAGCCAGCCCACATCAACATCCTCACAGTTCTTGCCATACTTCCTTAAGTCTTTTTTACCCAACTATGACTCCCAAAGCCCAGAAAATAGCACTTTAATTAGTGGCTTATCTTGAGTGCAAAAAGGATTTTCAGCAATTCCTCTGGATAAAGAAAGACTGTCCATCTTAGATTTTATGTTGAATCAACTATGTCCATGTTTATAAGGTCTATCACTTGAAAGAGCCTATGTCAAGTATAACCATCTGTGAACAATTTCACTGAGTTGAAAATGAAGAATTTTTTGTAGTTTTGTGTACATCTGTTCTAATTTGTTTTCTGCTGCCATAACAGAATACCACAGACTAAGTAATTTATAAAGAAAATAAATTTACTTCTCACAGTTTTGGAGGGTGGAAAATCTAATATCAAAGTGTTGTGTCTTACAGGGGTTTTCATGATGTGGCTTCTCATAGCAGAAGGTGAGCAAATGAACTTTATCCTTTCAACAGGAACTCACTCCTGATGTAACTAGTCCACTGTGATGCTATCACATTCATCTATTTATAGGGCATCTATTAATCACCTCTTAAATGTACCACCTCTCAACACTGTTATGATGTTACTTAAGTTTCAATATGAATTTTGAAGGGGACATGGGAACCATGGCATTCTCCCCCAGCCCTTCTGCCTCTTGCCATTCATCAGGAACCCACTCCCCTATATAACAGCATTAATCCATTTATGAGGTCAGAGCCTTATGACCAAATGACCTTTTAAAGATCATGCTTCTCAACACTGCTACAATGACAATTAAGCTCTAAGATGACTTTTGGAGGAAACATTAAAACCATAGCAAAATCATTTGCAAAGCAAACAGTAAAATCTAATATAGATGGTGGTAAATGCTAATATGCTAAAAGTTTCAGTCATAAAAATATAGTAATAATACATAATACAATACAATTCTAAGGTGACAAATATATAAATTAGTTTCAGAAATGCTTATATACAGAGTCTTGTGTATATAGTCAAAGTTTTTACTCTTCAATTTTTTTCTTGCATCCACTTTTCTGCCTCTCTTTGTCCCTTGTTCTTATGTTCATCTACTGCAAAAAGTTAGTTCTATATGATAAGAGAAGGCTCATAAAACTCACCCATAGGAGTAGATTGTTAATAGTGAGGATTCTGATTGTATCAACTATCCATCAATATGTCCAAGCCTGAATCATTTGTTCTGCAGGTTGGCTAGGAGAAATCCACACCTTTCAAAGCCTTTGCAATAGAGAAGTTTTAGGGGAATTTTAACTATAAGATAAATTTAATACAAATAATAAGTATGAGATTTGGGGTTATAAGGTTTATTTTACATTTGTTTATTAATGAGTTCTTTCAATATTATATAAAATGAGAAGATAATGACATGATAATTTTTATATTGAGAATAGTTAATGCTATAGCTGAAAAGTTGTCATATTTTCTCCAGAGATATTTCATACTGACATCAAGCCAGAAAGAATCAGAATTAAAATCTTAAAGTTTTCATTAAGTAACTATAATGTAAATATAAATAAGAGCATTTTTTAATTATCACAGAAAAGATTAATTATTAATTAAGGTTTGCTTTAACTTTTACTGCAAGAGACCCTTTGATGATGAACTTTTAAACCTAAAGAATTAGAGTAATTTCATTATGAAAGGAGGACTATTTTAGTAATTTACTCATACTTTATCTTGAGGAAACATAATGGTTAATTTTACTAAAATTAAAATGATAATGACTAGCAGTTATTGTTGCTCCAATTAAAATGATAAATAGAAATGCAGCTGAATTTTATATGTTATAGTCTCTAAAAGGATATGTGGAAAACTAAAAAGCCAATCTGAAAGCCAATATGAAGGCAATGTAATTTATTCACTACCCTTCTTTTAGAAAAGGGATTTATTTCTCTGTGTTAGCATTTTCTTAAAATGCCTTGTCTTACTCTTCAATTCATTTCAGCATTTCAATTTCCTGTGAGTGCTTTCGATTTGTCACTACTTACTAAAAAAGATAGTGATGATAAAAATGGCTTAAATGTAATTGTAATTTTTATGATGACACTAGAGTAGTTTAAAGAATGAAAGGGAGACAATCCAGTTAAATTGCTATTTTCAATCCCAATTGGAATTTCTGGATATATATTGTTTTACATAAATGGCAGAACCGTCTTGGAGGTAAGGTCATCCAAGCAGTTGATTTCAGTACAAATGATTTTATAACAGACCAACGTGTCAGGCAGTAAGGCACAGAATTAATGCTATGATCAGTAGCCTTCATCAAGAAATTTGTCCTCACTCAGATTTGATAAAAATATAAAGAACAATATTTAATTATAAGACATGAGGTTTAATGCATAGTCAGTGAATCATTAGTGTATACATATTTGTTAAAAGTTACTTGTTGTAAAAAGGTGAGGAGGATTCTTGGTGGGATCCTGTAATAAATAAATTATACTTTTTTTCCCGTAGATCTTGATTGTTTGGACTAACAGGAATAGGTTTGTGGCAGAATAAAGTTGAGGGGAAATGAGACACAAACATAAAGGGGTGACATTATTGTTTTAATGGGAAGCATTTAACCATAGTGTGGGTTGGGGATTTGATTAGTATCAGTCTTTACAAGGGATAGAAGTAGGAAAATTTCCCATGTGACATGCTTTGTGTGTGTATGAAGTAATATAACATATAATTCTTATTAGAGAATAAAAACATAGACATGAATAATTGTTTCAAACTTGATTTACAAATATGTTGAGCATAACTAAAGCTTCTGAGTGGAGTGAAATGGTTATAAATTATATATAAATGGGTATAAATGGAGTGAAGCAAAAGGGCTTTAATGATAGGCAAAGCAAACATCAGTTTTACATATTTGAAGTATGGAATTGATATATGACAACAGCACAATATTTTGGTAAAAATAGCAAATAATTGTTTTATTTTAAAAGGCTTAGATATTTTTTTCTACTTTAAATGATGTAATAATAAGGTAAATAAACTGTCTGAAAAATTTGCTTCCATTAACAGTCATAATTTTTTCAAATGTAATTTCGGATTTCAATGTTTCTTTTTCCTTTTTTTTTGAGACAGAGTTTCACTCTTGTTTCTGAGGCTGGAGTGCAATGGCTCGATACATTTCATTTTATTAATTAGTGTTAATAAAATATTTTTTTAAAGTTCTTTAAGCTAATCAAGAATTGTGAATATATTCTGTTTTATTATAAACTTTCTCAAGCAAAATTATATTTTATGCTATTAGAATTTATAGCAAAAAACCCCCACAAATATTTAGAAGATAGTTAAATTATTTGACAGCAAATACAAACAGAATATACACCAAGTCACATGTAAATGATATTAATTAACAATCAGACATTTAATGGCAGAACAAAGTTGATTTTTGGGATCATGTTGTTTTCTGCTTATTTTTAAGTAAAACTTTGAAATTATATAAGTCCTTCTACTGGTGACTATAATGTTGATCTTAAGGTGTTTGGAAAATAGTTGATGTTTTCAGATTTTCTTCATTAACTATTTTATAGATAGAACTAATGCTTTTATGTAGTAAGTTTCCACTTAAGAGTTGAAATTAGGGGCCCAAAGTGGCTCCGGCCGGATGTCATGGCGCTTGCGAAGGTGAGGCCAAGAGTTCAAGGCCAACCAGCCTCAGCAACCTTACAAGCTCTCATTGATTGGCAAAAAAAAAAAAAAAAAAAAAAAGTTGAAATTAATTTAGAACACAAAAACAGTCAAACTTGTGTATCACAGGATACACTATTTGAGTGTCTCTGAACAAGTAAAATTAAATGTCTTCTACTTACTCAGTACAATGATGAATTTCAGAGATCCCTATCTAACTCATGACTAATTACGTGTCTATGTATTTGCTGACTGGTTGCGATGTATGCATCAAAATATTGAACAGTTAAATATTTTCCCAATTCTTGTTTCTCCTAGGATATTTTAATACTGTATTCATCTTCAGGTATAAACCCTCTTAGAGAAGATTTCTCAGGAAATCTTAGTTTTTGTTCTTTAGTTTATCTCCAGACTTCTACCATATTGAATAACTGTTTTTTTTTTTTTTTTTTTTTTTTTTTTTACCATGGCTTCAGGTTTTTCTCACAGATTCATCAGTAATATTCAAATATGAATAAAATTGGATCTATTTGGCATGAACTTAAAGTCTGAATAAAATGGATCAGATTTTATAATTTAAAAAAATATTTTTGTTTAAAAAATGTGGGATTCATTCTTAGAAGTGTTATCTTGATGTGTTTGATTAAAATGAAGAGCTGAGGAAAATACTATTAAAAGTTTTAAAGCAGATATCCTTTTTAAAAGAAATTTTAAAAGAGAGAAAAGAAGAAAGCTCACACCACATTTTGTGTAAAACCAGTAATGTTTAGATAATTCAAAACGCTAATATAAGAAAAACATCCCAGAAAAGTATTGGAATGGCAAAATTGCTTATAAGGATGATTATTGAAATCAAGGGAGAAAGATATCAAGGTTGGTTCATAGTGGTAGAATATGTAAAGCTAATAAATTCAGGAGAAATTGTAGAAATCATCATGATCCTGTAAAAAAATAAAGAATGTGGAACTGGGTAGAAGAAAGAAGTTTGTATTTTAATACATATTTTAAAAATATCAATGAAATTTGAACAAAATACATATGAAATATAAAGGTGTTATGTATTATTTTTATATATACAATTACATATTTGTGTGCACATGTATATAATGTATGTATATATCAATAATATATAATATTTATATCATTAGTGAACACATTTGAATTATGTAGAGCTGGATTAAACTCATCCTATCTGGTAGTTTCTGAGAATGGAGTATCCTGGTATTACCCCTCTGACTTTGTCTGGATTCCTTATAGATAATACTGTAGTCAATTGTCTATGTTATCTAGTTTATTTTATGCATTATTGTATTAGTTTTCTCAGGCTTTCTTAACAAAGCATCATTGATTAAGTGGCTTAAGCAACAGAAGTTTATTTTTTCACAGTTCTGGAGGCTAGAAACCTAAGATCAAGGTGTCAGCAGAGTTGATTTCCACTGAGACCTCCCTCCTTGGCTGTAAGATGGCTGTCTCCTTCTTTTCTCCACATGATCTTCCCTCTGTACCAGTCTATGTCCTAATTTCTCTTCTTAAAAGGATGCCAGTCATATTGAATTAAGACTTACACTAACAAACTCATTTTAACTTAGTTACCTAATTAAAGACCCTATCTCCACACATGGATGCAGGGAGGGGAGTACCACACACTGGGGTCTATTGGGGGGAATAGGGGAGGGACAGCGTGGCGGGGGGGAGCTGGGGAGGGATAGCCTGGGGAGAAATGCCAAATGTGGGTGAAGGGGCGGAAGACAGCAAAACACACTGCCATGTGTGTACCTATGCAACTATCTTGCATGTTCTGCACATGTACCCCAAAACCTAAAATGCAATAAAAAATAAAAGAAGATCTTATCTCCAAATATAGTCACATTAGTTACCTAATTAAAGACGCTGTCTCCAAATATAGTCACATGCTGAGGTCCTAAGTGTTAGGACTAACATATGAATTTGAGAGGCAGGAAGAATTCAGCACATAGCAGTTAGCCTTACAGCATGGAAAGCACTTTGTTTTGGGAATATCTAGAAATTGTTATCCCGGAGACTCATTTTAGTTCTTTGCACCTAATCTTTACATTTTTCCTCTGGGACTCTTACTCTGCTTGGGGTTGGCTTAAATAAAAGGAGTAAATTAGCTGGGCATGGTGGCGTGTGCCTGTAATCCCAGCTACTCAGGAGACTGAGGCAGGAGAATTGCCTGAACCCAGGAGGTGGAGGTTGCCGTGAGCCGAGATCGTGCCATTGCATTCCAGCCTGGGTAATAAGAGTGAAACTCCATCTAAAAAAAACAAACAAACACACACAAAAAACAAACAAACAAATAAATAAATAAATAAATAAAAGGAGTATTAGGGTAAAATCATTAACTCAACACAGGTTATTTTGTTATGTAGAATTTTGTAGGATAAAATAATTTAAAATTTCTGAATTTTAAATTTAACATGAATTAATATTTGTGAATTATGAATTACATTTGTAATTTGTATTTAGTAAATCTGTTGAGTGTCTTCACTTTATGTATCTATGTTATAAGATTTAGAGAGTTAAGCTGAATAATACAGTATATTCAACAAGTGCTAAGATAATTTTTATCCATTCAAATAATTTAAAAGTATTGAGATTCTTGTAACAAATGTGGTAACGTAACACTCATTTTCAAAAACGAAGAAACAATAACAGAGAAATTGAAATGGATAATTACAAAGATAACCTTTATTTTGAATGCTTATAGGCCTATTTAAAATTTAAAAACATAATTTAGTTGGGAAACATTCATTTAACTTATTACTTTTATAGAGAGTATTATCATTTAAATGTCACAACGAACAGAATAATTGTGTTCATTGAATGTCATTCCCATTTAATTAAGTTTAAATTACTTTAAACTACTTACAAATGCTGTCTTAATATTTACTATTTAGTGTTTGGCATTTTGTATCAATGTAATGCAATTAGTTAGAGAAATGAAGCATAATTTCTCTCCTAATAGTATACTCAAGATTATAATTTAGTCTGTTGTATATCTGAGATATTTTTGGGTTATTTAAAATTTGTTATAAACATCTTACTTTAACATTTTGCTTGTTTTACTCAACATTTACATCTTTAAAGTGCTCTAATCAAGGCAAATGCCTAACCCTAGTGTGTTCATTGCTAAAAAAGAAAATAAGAAATTCTAATAAAAAGAAACCAAATTAGATTCCTGGGATGGTAAAAGCTAAATGCATTTCTACTTACACATAAGAAAAAAAACTATATTGTATAAAAGTTACTATATAGAAATCTTGATTATAGTAATTATCCTTAACTTAAAAAATTTCATCCAACTTTTTAGTTTTGGGTGCAATAATTTCTAAAGAAATAGGAAATTCTTTCAGGATTATATCATAAATAATATTTACTTCTGCATTTAATTGTACTTCTGTATAGTTTCTTGAATTAAAAATATTTTATGATGTATAATTCATTACAAAGCACAAAAGTGGATTAGTCCAGATTTTTAAAAAATAAATTAAAATTTGACACGTAGGATGAAGTTTTATATGACATAAATTTTACTTCTGCACAAAATTAAAGTTATTGAATATTTTTTTAATTATCTATGAATGAACTCACTGCCTTATTCATTCATAGATCACCCTTCTTTACTTAACTTATATGTGTATGCTATGACTTAGTGTTGGATTCAATCAAATTCTTTAACTACAGTCATACCTATTTGGAAACCCAATTCTTACATTTAAATTAACTTAAATAATGAAAATAATGGATCAAATGAGAAACATTACCTTTATCAAAATTAGAAAAGTGTTTTAAACTCACATTCTTAAAACTAAAAATATCTAGCAATTATAATTTCAGTTAAGTCAAATAGAAAACACAGAATCACATGGTTTAATGCTTTTGAAAGAAAGAAGAACAAAATTATAAAGGGTTCTGCTCATATCTTCTTACTTGAAAAAGTATCTGGATGATTATAGGGTAAGTGTGGCACCATGTACTTGGAGCCATTTCCAAAACACCTTATCTGCAGCAGCCATAGGCTGTAATCCATAACTCACTGGTAAGCAGTGGCATTTATCCTTTATATCATCATCTTCCCCTATCCCTCACGCTTTCTTCTTCTCTGTGATGGTTAATTTTATGTGTCAACTTGATTGCGTTGAGGATTGCCTGGATAGCTAACAAAATAGTATTTCTGCTTGTGTCTGTGAGGGTGCTTCCAAAAGAGATAAGCTTTTGAATCCATAGACTGAGTAAGGAAGATTTAGCCTCACCAGTGAACTCAGGCATCATCCTGTTTATGAAGGGCTCAAATAGAACAGAAATGGAGGAAGGGCAAGTTCTTATTCTCTTTATCTCCTTGAGCTGGAACATCTATCTTTCCCTCCCCTTGGACATCAGCACTGCTGGCACTTGGGCTTTCAGACTCTAGGACTTAGACCAGTGACACCCTCACTCCCCTATTTTTCAGGTCTTTGGCCTCAGATTGGGATTTTTCTTGTTGACTTCCCTGATTCTCAAGTATTCAGAATCAGACTCAATTAAACCACCAGCTTTCCTGATTCTCCAGCTTGCAGATGTCAAATTGTGAAACTTCACACCCTCCATAATTGTGTGAGTCAATTTCCATAATAAAAATCTTCTTATATACCTCCATATATATCCCATTGGTTCAGATTATCTGAAGAACTCTGAAGAATGCATCCTTTCCTTACTCTTGCCACCCATATTTATTTTTTTAATCACCTGTATTGACAAACCACATGGGGACATACATGTTCTGAAAGATAATAATATTAATATTAAAAAGGGATAAATATTCAGTAAAATATATATATATATATATATATATATATACCATTTACCAAATAACAACCTGTGAGATATTAATATTCTATCCAGATCTCTGAACCAAAGTGATGACTTACTCCAGCAAAACAAACCAAACCTAATGGCATTTAGACTGTGCAAGGTGGATAAAATGAATAATTCAGTAAATTAATATGAAGTAATGGGACTCTCATATGAATTAACATAGTTTGATTACCATCTTGCTCTTTTCAAAGTAAATTACAGATTATGTCAAGATTTTGTGAGCCATAGTAGTGTGATGTTTGCTTCCTAAATTCTGGCATTTATCTATTCATAATTCAGGCCAATAGTAAACAAGGAATCTGATTAGCTAAAGGAAGATTTATAAAAAATACAGGCAGAAACTCTGATATCAGATAGTTTGAAATTATGATGGTACCTCTTGCCAAAACTAAATGGAACAGATCCTGGACAATGGGGCAGGCTTATTTCTCAATTACAGGCAGAGAATCCGAAATGGCTCCCCGCTTTCCAGTCTCACTCCTACGAAGACATTTACATAGGAAAAGAAAACATGGACCTTTCTTATAAACACATATATTAGTGCATTCTCATACTGATATAAAGAAATGCCTTAGACTTCGTAATTTATACAGAAAAACAGGTTAGGCTGAGTGCAGTGGCTCATATCTGTAATCCTAGCATTTTGGGAGGCTGAGGTGGGTGGATCACCTGAGGTCAGGATTTCAAGACCAGCCTGGCCATCATGGTGAAACCTCATCTTTTAAAAAAAAAATTAAAGAAAATGAGGTTAAGTGTATTCACAGTTCCACATGGCTCGGGAGGCCTCACAATCATGATGGAAGGCAAAGGAGAGGCAAGGGCTCATCTTGCATCGTGGCAGGTAAGAGAGTGTGTGCAGGGGAACTGCCCTTTATAAAACCATCAGATCTCATGAGACTTACTCATTATCATGAAAACAGCACAGAAAAAAAACCCTCCACCATGACTCAGTTTCCTCCTCTCCCATGACATGTGAGGATTATGAAAGCTACAATTCAAGATGATGTTTGAGTGGGGACACAGCCAAACCATATCAACACACAAGGCAGGCAGTCATCATAAGCTCCTGTTGGAGTGTGAGATTGATGTTTTACATCCATGGGTCATGCATATACCAATCACATCACTTACCCTTGCCTTAACAAATAGAGGTGGAGAGACGGAAATTCTCTTAGACGTTCTCTTAGGATGTAAAAGTAAATTTTTTTCACTATAAATTAATGTTCCATTTCACTTTCCAAAATTGTGTTATCTTAGTCTATTGAATTTCCAAACCATCTCCAATCAGTCAAGGAAAAAGAAAAACCAGTAGTATATGAAGGCATTCCACATCTACCTTCATAGAGCCTTTCAACCAGTATTTGCCTCAACTTCTCAAGTGTTCTAAGACCAGTTGGGTGAAATTCAATTATGCCCGAGGTCATTTGTTAATTTGTCAACCATTTCCCAATGGAAGAAGTTGAGGTTGATAAAGTTTTATTTTACAAGCCATCAATCTCTGCATTACAAAATAATCTTCTAGATTCTGCTTGAAAATGTAAAAAGTTCAGTTTATCTGTATCTCTACCAACTAATAGAAGAAACCAATTGGCATTTTTAATGTCCTACTTGAGGCTCTCTCACATATAAGCTCATTTAATACATTTTCCATCTTCTGTGCTAAAGCAGGCAATGATGTCATGTAACATATGTCTCCTTTTCTCTCAGTTGTCTCAGTGTCCATTAGCAATTATTTAGCACCTGCTCCAGCCTCCGCCAACCATTACTTTACTATTACTCTAGTTTTCAGTCACAGCTTTCTAATCGTCTTTAATGTTCTTACTTATTAGTACTTTTAAAAGCCAGTGCAAAATATCAAAGGTTTTATTGCAACAACCCACTACTTGTGGCACTAATTTCTGATTATTTGTTCATAGTGATGAATAATTTATTGTGACATGACAAATCATCACAAACATAGTGTCTTGAAGTAAGATTTATTATCTTTCATGCTTCTGAGGATTGGCTGCACAGATACAGTGTTGGTTGTGATCACTGTGGGACCACCTTCGCCTGGGAATTCAACTGGGCGGAAATGTCCCAGGAGATCTTTCCCACATGTATGAGGCTTTAGTATAGGCTGTTGACGGGATAGCCTCAGTTGTCTTCCATGTAGACTTGCTCATTGCACATGGTTTCTCATTATCCAATAATTTAGCTGATCCTTCTGTATAAAGTTGATGGCTTTGAAGAGAGAGTTGCTTTAAAATGTACCTGAGAATTTACTTTCTTTAGGTATGGTGAGGCCAACAGATCAGGAGATGACTGTTATTAAAAAGGCAATTTGTAACTCACGGTTTCCAAAAGAATGGGGGACACCACACCATACAAGCCACATGGAGAGGCACCAGGGTTAGTCAGGAGTCTGAAAGAGCAAAGGAAGAGCATGGCTGAAAACCTGTATTGTGATTATTATGGGAAAGAAAGGGTGAGGAATGGTATGTAGGTTTAGGATTGGATACTTTGAATAATTTTGGTGGGCTCTGGGTTATGGAGGTGGTCCTTTATTGCCTAGTTCTTGGTACTGGACGGATTTAGGGCAGGAAGATAGTATCCCTGGCTGCAGGAGCCTGATAAAGCAGATGATGGAGTTTATGAACTCAGGTTTGGTTGGTTTGCATATCAAAGGCATAATTGCAGGTAAGTTGATTGGTTTGTCCAGGAACAAGCTAATTCTGGGGTAGGCAGCCTTTCCCCAGGTCTACAAGGCCTAACAGGCTAAGGAATCATAAAATACAGAAAATTTAAGAATAATAATAAATGCCAAAATTTTCCAAAATAATTAAAAAGTGGAAAACAGATCTTAAAGCCTGGCCTGAGAAGTCACAGAGTATGGTAGGCATGGTAATATATCATCCATATTCCTCTTCAAAAAACATGCTGCCCTGCGATTGGAAATCCTGTTAACAAAAAGTTTTTCCAATTGAGTACTTTCAAAAGTTGTGTCAGCTACAGATATTTACTGTGCCTGTGATAACCTACCATCAGCGACACCTACATTCAATAAATTATGGTCAAGCATAAAGAAAAAATGTGGCCATTTTAGCTAAACGAAGGATGACTCTGAAGGATATTTTAGTTCCAGTGTTCCATGGCAGGCTGGCTAAAGACATAGTAGGTTGTTTGCAGGTCAACTTCTTTCTCTGTTAAACTTGCTTTTTCCCCTTTTCTCTATAGCTGCTAATACCAAGCACATCCCCTAATAAACATCATGCACACTAACCTCCATTTCAGAGTCTGTTTATTGGAGAATCCAAACTATGAGAAACATCATTATTTCTAACACATTTATTAATTTATGCCAATGTCAAGTGGGTGAAAAACGCCACCTTTTTTTTTTTTTTTTTTTTTTGAGATGGGGTTTTGCTCTTGTTACCCAGGCTAGAGTGCAGTGGCGTGATCTCGGCTCACAGCAACCTCCTCCTCCTGGGTTCAGGCAATTCTCCTGTCTCAGCTTCCTGAGTAGCTGGGATTACAGGCACGTGCCACCATGCTCAGCTAATTTTTGTATTTTTAGTAGAGACGGGGTTTCACCATGTTGACCAGGATGGTCTCGATCTCTTGATCTCATGATCCACCCTCCTCGGCCTCCCAAAGGGCTGGGATTACAGGCGTGAGCCACTGCGCCCGGCCCGAACTCCACTTTTTTTTAAAGGAAGAGCATCAACAGAAATTTTTGGCCAAAGTTTACCACCTTTGTCAGATACCAAGATTCTAGACCTAGGTTATATCTTCTGACATAGAAAATGATTTTCCAATTAAGTAGCAGTTTCTGAAATGTTACGGGAGCCTAGTAGAATCAGAGAGACTAACAGTATATTAAGTGACTGAGCTTGGTTACCATGATGTGGGGTATTGTTAGATCCAAAAAATAACTAGGGAAGCAGGGACACTAGTAACTAGAACACGAAGGACATGATATATTTTGTATAGCTCAAACAGCACCAGGGAATTCAGTGAGCTATTCAACGAGCTGACTTGAACTTCCATCTTATCTACCTCTTTGGACGTATTTCCTCTTCTCAGATTACACCTTTCTTATGTTCCTTATGATTTCTTATGTTCATTCAATAGAGTGAATTAAAGTTATGAGTAGGTCATAAAAATTGTGACAATATATTAACTACAACAACAACAAAACACACTGACACATTATTGCCTTACTAAATGGTGACCCTACCAAACATCAATGGCAGAAAAACTTTATAATAAGCTGTATTATTGATATTAAATTCCATATATGTGAGCATATGACCTGATGAGAATAGATACATGGACTTCCAGACAGAAGTGAATGGCTTAGCTTATAAGCTAGAGGGCTAGAAAGACAAGACTAAATGTTGAAGTCAAAAGTGTCCAGAAAGGATTAGAATTGGACCAATTAGAGTAGAAGAAAAGGTATGTAGGTCTTTGAATAATGTATCAATGCCCATGGAAAAGGATCACTTGAAATGAGTTATTTCATAAATAACTGGCAGATGTCAGCTACTTTCTTCTTTGCCACATAGAATTTATATGATGAATACACAGAATTTCCAAGATTTCAAGGATGAACACGATGTGTGGACATGACACCATGGCCTCCCCCTCATCCATAGGCCTTGCTAGTGTTGAGTTCTTAATTTATCAGCCACAGAAACCTATGCTGCTCTCTATTTCCCAGCATCTCTTGAGGAGGCCAGGTACCCACCTGGTGTTAAGTCAATTTCAGTAGAATCATTTACCTTTGAGAAATTGTAAATATATCATTATGCACACTCACACCTATATCTGATACAGGTTTTTCCTTCTTGTCAATATCCCTATCATCACCAGTATAAGAGCCCTGATTTAATTATGGAGATTTTTATTACATACCTCAGATCAAGGGAACCATTTAATAGGAAAGGAGTTGCAATATGGATGAATGATCATGGGCAGATGCTGATGAGGGTTGATGATCCCCTAGTCCCACTGAATAGCACAACCCTCATCAGCATCTGACCAGTTAGAATATCAGAATAGACTGTCAAAGCACAAGGTAAGAATTCATCTTCAGGACAAAACTTAGCAAACTTTGCTTACTATATTCCAGGGACTGTTACGGCTACCAAAATAGTGGCAAAATATGGTATTGGATCTTAAATAGCTAGAATGCATTGGTCCACAAGCAAAAGATGGAAGAAAGATCATCCCTTCTTACTATTTCTAGTGACTCACTTGGAGAATTGTGCTTTCTATCATGGCAAAGTTAAGGCCTGTTGCAGCAGAGCTCTTATTTCTAGGCAGGGATGGTTTTACCATGTGAAAGCAGGGTTTCCATGAAATGAGAAGCTAAGACTGCCTCATGGTCAACTTCGGAATTCTCATGACAACAGAATAATAGATAAAAGCAAACAAAACAAAACAAAACAAAAAACAACACGATCAGAGGAATTACACTTCCTGCTACAAAATGAAGTATGTCTGAAGCACAGGGGTTTTATTGTTGATTCTTTGCCAAGTTATAACAATAAATTAGCAATTGCAATAGTGAAAACTTCAATGGGTCAAGAAAATTAGTGGCTCATCTCCCTCAGGGTTAATCTCTTCATGATTACCTAATCAGCCAGGCAGCAGCATCTAGCTGAACTGCTGGAAGGGGTGCTGGAGGAAAGATATAATGATCAATTATGGACTCTGGTGAAAATATATTTCAATAATTCTTCAGTATTACTTAATTTTTCATTTTTTAAATTGCATTGAACCACCTTCTTGAAAATAAACAACAGAGAGGACTTTAAGGATCACAGAAACCTTTTAAAGTTAAAGTATATATTTATTATTTTCATTATAATCACAATGCCATCAGTGTATGCAGATGTCAAAATTATTACCTTGTACAATTTAAATGTGTTTATTTTACTGTCAATAATAACTCAGTTTATCTGTTTACAAATGAATATATCATGTACATATGTAATAAACATATATACATAGGTGTGTTTAATATATTGAATTTTGCTCACCATTACATGTTGTAGATAAGATACTGTGGCATAAGAATAACTCACTTGCCTTTAATATATCATTCTACATATCTAGATACCTGGTATTGTTTAGGCACCTTTGCTGAAGCTTATAAATAAAAATCAGTGACAATGCTGCTGAGAGAATTTGTTAATGAGGCTTTACTTTGGCTTTGTGGTATTCAAACACATAAGTATATTCTGCTTAAGATTTGTTCCTTCCTCCAAAGCTGTACATGATAAGAGATGAAGATAGGTGGAATCAAATAAACTTCAAAATTAGTAACATTTCAAAAGTAATCAATTACTCTCTTATGATTCAGAGAGCAAATTATGACACAGAAGATTTAAATTGGGTTTCAATAATTAAACAACAGGACTTAAGATGTTTCATCAAGTCATTTTTCACTACTTCATACAGATAATATTATTCGTATGACTTACAACAGTGCAGCTGTGTAAAACTAAACAGTTTTTCATTGTATTGAATGGAGAGAGAAGAGAAAATATAAATTGATGTATATTTTGAAGACTGAGAGGCTGACAGAAATATTCAGAGATGAATAGTTTTTCCTGTGATCAAGAGAGGTAAGTCTCATTTATTTTCTTCTCTATTATTCTGTAATGTAAGTTAATATGCTTGGATATTAAAAATTGTAGAAAAGAATTTAGCAAAGATTTTGTTGAAGAAATATGTTTTAAAATGTGATTCCAGAAGTGGGACATTTCCACTTGCTTTCAGTAGAAGAAGCTGAGATAGTTGGTAGATTTTAATTAAAATACTACTGAGCAAAAAGATAATTGCATGCACAGCACCTTAACATATCATTCAAGATGCAGCAGGTAGATGAGAAACATTGCAGCCTGCCAGTGAGAAGCAACACTCTACTGAACACAAAGGCATAGACCATGCAAGTGAATTAAGACACGTGAAAGGAGAGCATGAGCGTAGAAGGTTCAGTTTTGTTAATTAGGCTATGTTCATGCTTCAGTGACACTGCAGTTTACCACTTTATCCTCCTGTAGCTGGTTGTGCAAATGCTCTCATGCGCCTCGTCACAGTAAATGGGGTGTAATATGTGCCGCCTACTGAGATGTCATTACAGCATTACAATAGTGTCTGTTTAACAATATGTGTAACAAAATGTGTAATGACTTTCCCTCACAAAAAGGTATTAGTGAACCCGTCAGTGTTTCTTTAAAAGTGAATGTAATTTTTATGTAATTTATAATACTTGCCACTAAGACTTATGCCACTGAACTTGTCTTGTTATATTGTCTAGTTATACTGCTTAGTAAAATTATACCCAATTTCCACTTATAGCATCTTTTTGCAAATTAAATGCAGAAGACTGTCTCTACATTAGTATGTGGATGTTTGTTTAAAGGAAGCACGATACTTTAATAATTTGGAAACATCAGATGATTTAAGAACATAGTATGACTAAAATTTGATGACAGTGCTGTTTATGACAGAGTATATACACAAAATTCTTTTTTTTGTCTATGTTTTAACATTCTGAAAATAAACACTGCACAATTTTTTATTATACTTTAAGTTCTGAGATACATGTGTAGAATGTGCAGGTTTGTTACATAGGTATACATGTGTCATGGTGGTTTGCTGCACCCATCAACCTGTCATCTACCTTAGGAATGCTATCCCTCCTCTACCCCACCAACAGGCCCCGGTGTGTGATGTTCCCCTCCCTGTGTCCACGTGTTCTCATTGTTCAACTCCCACTTATGAGTGAGAACATGCAGTGTTTGGTTTTCTGTTCCTGTGTTACTTTGCTGAGAATGATGTTTTCCAGCTTCTTCCATGTCCTTGCAAAGAACATGAATTCATTTTCTTTATGGCTGCATAGTATTGAATGGTGTATATATGTCACCTTTTCTTTATTCAGTCTATCATTGACGGACATTTGGGTTGGTTCCAAGTCTTTGCTACTGTAATTAATGCTGCAGTAAACATATGTGTGCATGTGTCTTTATAGTAGAATAATTTATAATCCTTTGGGTAATATCCAGTAATGGGATTGCTGGGTCAAATGGTATTTCTGCTCCTAGATACTTGAGGAATTGCCACACTGTCTTCCACAATTGTTGAACTAATTTACATTCCTACCAACAGTGTAAAAGCATTCCTATCTCTCTATACCCTCTCCAGCATCTGTTGTTTCCTGACTTTTTAATGATTGCCATTCTAACTGGTATGAGATGGTATCTCAATGTGGTTTTGATTTTCATTTCTCTAATGACCAGTCATAATGAAGTTTTCTTTTTCATATGTTTTGACCACATAAATGTCTTTTGAGAAGTGCTCATTTATATCCTTTGCCCAGTTTTTGACAGGCTATTTTTTTGTAAATTTGTTTAAGTTCCTTGTAGATTTTGAGATATTAGCCATAAGTTATCAAATGAGTTGCTATATGGAATACTCTGAGACTCTGGAGAGAGTAAAGTTTTCAAAACCCTATGAATGCAACAATAATGAAATTTAGTATTATTAGAAAGTCTCAAATAATGTCTTGAAGCCAAGATTCTTTCCAACCTAAAATCATCAAATAGAACATATTCCATCCTGATAAAATATCTGTTAGAAAAAAAGTTTGTCAGAAAAGGAGCTTTGATATATTTAGGTCTATTTAATACAGCAAATCCCCTGATATACAAAGTAACAAGTTTAAGGGTAAAGTTTTTAAGAAAAATTAAATGAACAGAAAGATGGAAAAATGAACATAGAAAAGAAGATAAAGAAACAAAGGAGAATCTAATTATCAGTGACTACCAGCATTTGGTGTCTCTATCTGAAGATCTTGGGCAGAAAATGTTCATTTCTAATAATCCTCTACTATCTAAGTTCCTTGGAAGAGGGTTGTCCCTAGTTATGACTTGTACTTCTGGGAATTCCTGAAGAAATTTGAATATTAGATCTACTATCAGCAGAGAAATCCTAGAGGTAGGTATGTGAAATTTTAATTGGGAAACATAAATTTATGGAGTTTTCTGAGTGTTTGTGGTTAACAGTAAGGTCACTCCAATGAGTCTCAAGAGTGTCCCCACATTGCTGTTGTTTCTAGTAAATTGAGCTGAAGATCACACAGAGTTTTTAAGTTTTATCTTTGGAAAAGGCCACAGAACCTACTATTGATAAGCTTAGGTACAGAGCAACACAATTCTATGCCATTTGGCTTTATCAGACTATTTAAAGAGCAGAATCAAGGTTAGGGAGTAAGAACTCCAGATGCAGAGTATATTTGGTAATGAGATCCCATGGGAATGTTTGTTTGGAGGAGACATAATGGACATGAGAACTCAAAGCAAAGGCTTTGGCCTTGACAACCAATGTTTCTCAAATAGGTTTTCAAGTATTATTTCAAATGTGCTATCCATCCTGATATTTCCTGAGTACTGAGTGTCACAGGTACAGTGGGACTTCTTGGTGATAGAATTTTAAAGAATGTTTTTTTTTGACAGAGTCCTTCTTGGTCATCCAGGCTAGAGTTCAGTGGCACAATCTCAGCTCACTGCAACATCCCCCTCCCTGGTTCAAGGGATTCTCCCTCCTTGGCCTCACGAGTAGCTGGCACTACAGGTGCCCCCACCATGCCCAACTAATTTTCTTTTATTTTTAGTAGAGAGGGTTTCTACCATGTTGGCCAGGCTATTCTCCAACTCCTGACCACAGGTGATCTACCTGCCTTGGGCTCCCAAAGTGCTTGGATTAAAGGTGTGAGACACTGCGCTGGGCAAGAATTTTAAAGAATTTCTTAATTACTGTTACAATGAAATGCAGACCCTATTGTGGTAAGCTGAATAATTCCTTTCTCTCAATAAAAAAAATCTATGTCCTAATCATGTTCAGATAAAAATATACATTAAAATCTTGAAAAATTCTATGATGTTTAAGGATATGATGTTATGAAATAAGCACTTTAGAATTAGGTACTGTGACTTATACCTGTAATCCCAGCATGGAAGGTTGAGGTGGGAGAGTTTCTTGAGCCCCAGCATCAGAGACTAGCCTGGGCAACGAAGTGAGATCTGGTCTCAAAAAAAAGATAGGCAGGTATTGTGGCTCAGGCTTGTAGTCTTAGCTCGCTAGGGGCTGAACCAGAAGAACTGCTGGAGCCCTGGTGTCGAGGCTGCAGTAAGCCAAGATTGTGCCATTGAACTCCAGCCTGGGTGACAGAGCAAGACCCTGTCTCAAAAAAAATAAAAAATAAAAAAGTATATTTGAGATTATTCCTGTTTTTTTGTTTTGTTTTGTTTTGTTTTGAACTGCTGTTTAAACCATTTTCTAAAACAATACCCCATTGCTTAAAATAACAATTATTTCCTGTGCTTATAATTCTCAGATTGTATAATGCTTGTCAGAGATAAGCTTATTGTTTATCAATATAATGATAGCAGGAAAATCCTAGCTGGGACTGAGTGTTTTCCAATATTGCTCCCTCACATACCTAAAGGGTAAGGCTGTTTTTTAATAGTAAGCTCAGCTAGCCTTTGATCAGAACATTTTTTTCTTCTTCATGTGAGCTTCTTCCTAAGGTTTCATATACTCCTTTAGATAATATTAATTGGATTAATAGAGAACATTAAAGACCAGTTAGGAATCTCTAAGACTTCTGATTATCTCACCTCAAGGGCCATAAAGTGTCACTTCTATTATATTCAGTTAACAAAACCAACTATCAAACCACAGTTCTATGGCAGTGGGCAATACAGGTGAATGGCTTCTAAGATGAGTATTTTACTGGGGCCACTTCATTTTCTGCTAAGGAATAATTGATTAAATTGATACTTTAAAAATGAGCCTAAGTTAGATTGGCAAAGTATGCCAAGGAGAGTTTTCTCTTACACATAAATAATGTGTACATGTCTTGAAAGAGGAAATGTTATTTCATTAAAGGAACTTGAAGACCAGTGTTATTAAGGTAGTTTAGATGAAAGAGAAAGTTACATCCTTGTACCAAGCTGTTAGCAAGTGATGTGATTTGGTTGTGTCCCCACCAAAATCTCATCTTGAATTGTAGCTCTCATAATCCTGACATGTTGTGGGAGGGACCCCGGGGGAAGGGGGAGGTAACTGAATCATGGGGATGGTTTTATTTTTGTGCTGTTCTCCTGATACTGAATAAGTCCCAGGACACCTGATGGTTTTATAAAGGGCAGTTGCCCTGCACATGTCCTCAATGCCTGCCACCATCTAAGACCTGCCTTTGCTCCTCCTTTGCCTTCTGCCATCATTGTGAGGCATCCCCAACATGTGGAACTGTGAGTCCTTTAAACCTCTTCCTTTATCAATTGCCCAGTCTCTGGTATATCTTCATTAGCAGTGTGAGAACAGACTAACACAGCCAGTAAAATATTTAGGAAGCTGTTCCAGTATTTCAGGTAAGTGATGATACTATGATGATTTTGACTAGGGCAATGGAAATAAAGACAGGGAGGAGGTAACATTGGAAACAACATTTAGTGATAGATTGGATGTGAGGGTTAAGAAACAAGGAGGAATGAAACATATGTTCTGAATTTTGTTTAGAGCACCCAAATGGATTGTGGTATTATGTAATAAGGTTGGAAAGACTGAGAACATGGAGAAGGATGAGGAGCTCAGTTGTTGACTTTCTATCTGTAGATAGCATAATGGTTAATATGAAGTATCAACTTGACTATATTAAGGGATACCCAGATAGCTGGTAAAGTATTTTTTTTCCAAGTCTGTCTATGAGGGTGTTTACAGGGGAGTTTGGAATTTGAGTCAGTGTGCTGAATAAGCAAAACTGGCCTTCATTCATTGTGGGCGAACATCACTAAATCAGTTGAGAGCCCAGAAATAACAAAAAGGCAGAGTAAAGGCAAATTCTCTTTCTTTTCTGGAACTGGGACACCTTTCTTCTCCTGACTTTGGACATCAGATCTCCAGGTTCTCTGAACTTTGGACTCTGGGACATGGACCAAGACCCCCCTTAACATAATTGGTTATGTCTGTCTGGAAAACCTAGACAAATTAGATGAATAAATAGACAGACCAATAGAGAGAGAGAGAGAGATAGACATATGAATAGATAGGCAGACCAATATATATAGAGAGATAGAGATGAATAGACAGACCAAGAGAGAGAGAATTGGTCTAGATATAGTTACAGTTACATATAAGACTCAAGAAATACATTAGCAGAACATTTGTTCTTAGAAAGATCTAGTCATGAAGGATCTAAACATTTGAAGCCACTGGCAAGGAGGAAATCTCTTCAAGAAACTGAATCTTGAAGTAAAATAGATTCCAAGAACACATAAAGAACTTTCAATTTGAGATGCTAGGTATGGAAGAACAAATCGGTAATGTACCTTGAAAAGTCCAGCCTTATCTGTATGAGTAAAACCAAGAGAGTACAATTGCTGGTAAGTTAAGTGCAGAGAGTATATTGGTTTTAGGTTGGATTGTCAAATGTGTTTAATTCTAAATAAGGCTCAAAGACTGAGAAGGAACAAAAATAAGTACCTACTGAATTTGGTAAGCAGGAATTTTTTTTTCTTTTGTGGGTAATGGGAGGAAGGTTGTTATTTAGAAGTATGGATAGAGCAGAGTGTAATTGAAACCAGAGAGGATTGTAAACATCCTTCTCTGGAAGGTGTATGTTTGTGTTTTCACACAGAATAAAACATCTAAGAAACTTCAACAAATGTAGTTGGTGCTAGTTTCATGTTCCCTTTTGAAAACTATTCTTCATAAATATTTTCATTTTTCTGCCTGGTCCAGGCTTTCTGAGCAAAGAACACTGAAAATATGGATTCAAAATTATTGAATGACAAGCATATGTTTGAAATTAGAGACAGTATATTTTTCTGAAGATATACCTGGATGTATTTCCTTTGGAGCTATTTGTTTCTAAGATAATAAAACTTTCCCCTTCTCCCCTGAATAGCCACTTTCCCCTTCTCCCCTGGAGGCAGCTGTTTACATTCCATAGGAAAGGTCTCCTCAGTGCAGAAAGGAAGATGGGTGAATGTGCAGACACCCTGTATATAACCTGTAGGTCTCATAACATGGGGATGCCTCTCCTGTGGTGCAGTTCTGTCACATGCACAGGTATAATGGTTCACTCTTTGGTACTAGGGCTGGAGAATTGCACACTAAGGTTTGCTTTGACTAATGAACGGTTTGTTCTGCAATCCAGAAACTTTATGTTTCCTGTGAGAATGTGAGTAAATATGTAATTCTAACAGTTTCTTAGGCCATAGATGGCCTCCCAGGCTTAAAATTGCTTTTTTTTCTTTTTTCTTTTTTGAGATGGAGTCTTGCTCTGTCACCTAGGCGGGAGTGCAGTGGCACGATCTTGGCTCATTGCAACCTCCACTTCCTGGGTTCAAGCAATTCTTCTGCTTAAGCCTCCGGAGTAGCTGGGATTACAGATGCGTGCCATAACGCCCAGCTAATTTTTGTATTTTTAGTAAAGATGGGGTTTCACCATATTGTCCAGACTAGTCTCTATTTCCTGACCTCATGATCCGCACGCCTCGGCCTCCTAAAGTGCTGGGATTACAGAGGTCAGCCACCGCACTGGGCCAAAATTGCTTTTTAAAAACAATGAATGAATAAAGAAATAGCTGTAGTTCATTTTTCCAGTTGAAAGCATACTATATGAATTCTAATTTAGCTCTTAAATATATGTATGATTATGTGACTTTTTTGAAGTATATTTTAAGGTTAGTAAATAGAAAGTTTATTCCTGAAATATTTTTAAATAACCTATATTTATAACTCAGGAAAAATGTAAAAAGTATGTTTTACATTTTCTCATTGTTAGAGAGATTCTTTTTTACCTACTTCAGGTGCATTTAGAAGCAAGAATATTCATAGTCTGTATATTTCAATAAAAAGTTGAAAGGCAATCATTAAAATTCCTCACCAATTGATGGGAAAATCTGTGTTTTTCATGCTTTAATGTGTATTTCTAAAAGATAAATTTTTTAACTATACATTCAATTTTTAAAATAGCTATAATTGCATAAATTCAATAGAGCAATGTGTGTGAGCATGTTGTGTGTGTGTGTGTGTGTGTGTGTGTATGTGTGTGTGTACTATTAATTTGCCCAAATTGGAGAATTGTCCTCATTTGAATGGCTTTGTAGATTGCAAAAACATTGATTAGTTTGTAGACTATTACATGTACAATACATTGATAAGTGAGTTACACTTATTTAAAGTTCTATAACGTTCACAGGCTTTCTCTTATTTCACTTGATTACGATGTGCATAATTAATGACTCTTGATATAAAGCCTTCTTAAATTTTTATAATTTATATTTTTAACTATTTCTAATTATTTTACTGAAAAGAAATGTAGAGTCCATTTAATTTTGAACATAAAACAGATTACAAGCAACGCAATAAAAATTCTCAGAAACTTGACTCAGTCAAAATAATGAGAAACTATTTATATTATCATTCATATTCTACACAAAGTCTCAAACTTACAGAGACTCTACTTCCTCATTGACATTAATTACCTAACACTTATAATAATGGATGAAAGATAAAACATCAGCAAATATTTATGCGATGGATGGATGAATACACAAAGGAAGATGACCTGAATATCAAGGCTAGGCATGAAAAATGTGGTCAGTATTCTTCTTTGTGTGCCGATTTAGCTGTAGGCTACTCACAGGAACAACAAAATGATGATTTGACAGAGTGGACTCAGAACACATCTTCTCATGTTGGTAGTTGTTGATCCCCTGCCTTCTCGTGTGCATCACTCATGTGATCAATCTACTGTATTTGCACAGTTAATTCTTTGACACTCTGGACATGTTTCTATAACCAGAAGATATCATATTTTTTTTAGTTTATTATATGATGTGGTTAGGCTTTGTGCCCCACTGAAATCTCATCTTGAACTGCAATTCCCATAATCCCCACATATCAAGGGTAGGACCAGGTAATTATATCATGGGGCGGTATCCCCAATGCTGTTCTCATGAGGGTGAGTGAGTCTCAGGAGATTTGATAGTTTTATAAGTGTCTGGCATTGCCCCTGCTTGCACTCATTCTCTCTCCTGTCACCCTGTGAGGGGATGCCTTCCAACATGTTGTATATTTCCTGAGGCTTCCCCAGCCATGTGGAACTGTGAGCCAAATAAACGTATTTTCTTATAAATTACCCAGTCTCAGGCATTTCTTCATAGCAATGTGAGAATGGACTAATACATATAGTTTGTTTTGTTTTAACTCATGTTGATTCCATTTGGATTTCCTCATATATATTTATATATCTTTTTCACTGTTCCAATTTCTGCCTTTCTGATAATTCATCCTTTTGATGACTGTCCATGATTCTGAACTATGTATAAGTGTACATGTCAGAGTTAAAGTTTTGTTCATCATCATTTAGATCAATACACAAATCTTCATTTGTTTTTTTTTCAACTCCCTGTTTTTTATTATGTATCAAATATGATAATAGAATTAACTTCTTTATTACATTAATCAGTTTGTGTTGCTGTAAGCCATAGATTGAATGATTTATAAACAACAGAAATTTATTTTCCACAGTTCTAGACAGTGAAAATCTAAGATCAGAGTGCCAAATTATGGGGCTCTAATGAGGACCCAATTTTTGGTTTTCAGATGTCTGGCTTTTTATTATGTGCTCTCAAAGCAGAAAGCATATGAAAGAGCTCTCTGGGGTTCTTTTCATAAGGACACCAATGTTGTGCAAGACGGCGGCTCAGCTCTCATGAGCTAATTACCTCTGAAAGCGTGCCTCCCCCTCCCCCCCGCCACATCATATTGGGAGTTTGGATTT
This sequence comes from Saguinus oedipus, assembly GCA_031835075.1. Classification (NCBI taxonomy): domain Eukaryota; kingdom Metazoa; phylum Chordata; class Mammalia; order Primates; family Cebidae; genus Saguinus; species Saguinus oedipus. Next base: position 49,549,908 of record CM063186.1, on the reverse strand, counting down.
CAACATACGACTTTTGGAGGCTACAAACATTCAGTACATAAGAAGTTGTAATAACTAAATATTACAGGAAACATGACACATTTTCCATGAACACCCCTTTACTTTGTCATTTTACTCGCTCTTCCAGTTCATTCTATAATATGCTAACTATATGTATGCTATAATAATATTTTTTATATTTCACCAGAAACACCTCTGTGTGCCTGGAGACTAATATTGTTTTTAAACATATATTTCTTTTTTAGAATATATATATTCTAAGGCTAAGAAACCTTCATCCAAAGAATATTTCAATATGATTTTCAAGAAATGTTTTATTCTCAAATATTAACTTAAAGACTTTTAATTGGGCTCAACAATTTAACTCCTGTAATGTATGAGCTATGTCCCTTTTGTTTTGATAGGCAGTTTCATGAGAGTGTTTATAGATAGATACCATACATGTATAGATTGATATTGAATTTCAAATCAAAAACATTATTTATTTATTATATAATTGCTTCCTCAAAATATTTCTCAAATGTTTAAATTCACTCTACCACTGTTTTCAGGGCAATTATTAATGTTTACTTTTGTTGTAATGCATAAAATATATTTTTCAGTAGCCTTGGATATAATTGGAAAAAATAGAAACATTAAGGAAAAGTCACTAAGAACTTAGCCACCTCTAAGCAAGGATTGTATGAAAACTACTATATACAATTTGAATGACATTATAAAGAACACAGGTTTGAAAAAGTCCAAAGGTTATTTTTGAAGGAATAAAAACAATAATGTATTCAACTTGAAAGTTTACCCAAGGTATTCCAAAGAATGGCACTAATGTGAATTCAACTTTCCAAAGTCATTAAGAAGTTCGTGTGATCTTTTTATCTTTAAGTAAAAGCAAAATATAACTCACTAAGGACCTACATGTTTTCTTTTTCAAATTTTAGCTTGAAGTTAATTTCTGCATTATTTCAGGTTGAAATTTTGCTATTGATGTAGATAAAGTCTTTCCCCATGAAATCAAATCTACATCTTAAAGAACTTCATTGTGAAGCATTTGTTTTGTCTAGAAGTGCCTCTTGTAGTTGTATTCCCTTCTTTGCTATGAAGTGGTGTGTAGTTCAGCAGCCACACTCAGGCTTCCTGCTACCATTATAAATGTGTATGAAGCCAACTCCCATGAAGAAAAATGGCTCTAGGACTGACATATTACCAGTAATGTAAGAAGCTAGTGTTCAAGGACCTACCACAACAATGAAATATTTCTTCCTCAGTCACCACTTCTCCAAATAAGAATGAGAGGAAACAGAAACTGAATGCAGTGTAGCTTACCACGGATCAATTTGACTTTAAAATGTACAGTTTTGTAAGTAGTGTGTTTAGCTGTATCTGCATACCCTATATAAAATTTAATGCTTATATTTTATCATAAGATATACTTGACAAGAACTTTAACAAAAAATACATAAATATGTGTATTCATTCCAGAGCAGAGTCCAGAACAAAAGGAGGTATCAAGATTGGGGCAGGGACAGGATAAAGCAATGGAAGCTTCTGGAACATTAGAATACAGATTATCTAGATATGTCTAAGTTTATGTCAGCACTTATTTACCATGTCACAGATTTCATCACAGTTGCTTTCTTGTTTTCTGCTCAGAATAAGAAAAAAGATAGGCCAGCCACAGAGACTCATGTCTATAGTCCCAGTACTTTGGGAGAATTAAGTCAGCAGAGGCTTGAACCTAGGAGTTAAAGACCAGCCTGAGCAACATGGTGAAACCCCATCTCTACAAAAAGCACAACAATTAGCCAGATGTGGTGGGGCATGCCTGTAGTTTCAGCTACTTGTGAGACTGGGGCAGGAAAATTGCTTGAGCCTGGGACGTGGAGGCTTCAGTAAGCCATAATCACACCACTGCACTCCAGCCAGAGTGACAAAGTAAGACCTCGTCGCAAAGAAAGAAAAGAAAAGAGATATTAATTGAAAAAAATATATCGAAAGCAATGAGCTGTGTGTGCTGAAGATAGTTTACAGAATGCCGTTTACATCTTGACCAGTGTCATCATTAAATCAATAATGATCTAACAACATATAATATTTCAGATGCTATTCTTGGGAATAATTTAGTTGTGCAGACAGGCAGGGATTTGCAACTTAGAATTTAGAAAACTAAAATCCTTTTTATTTTCCCCAAAAATATGTCATGTGACAGAGTGCTTAGTCTTGTCTAAAGGAGAATATTGATCCATTTTTCAACTTTATAGATATTGTATGTGTGACAGTTTAACTGAAGTAATTTTAATTAATTAATTTATTTGGCCATTGTTTCAAATAAAAGTTACTAAGTGAGCATATGACCAAACCAGGCAAAAACCAACTCTTTCATGTCTCTATTTTTTAGATCAAAACACCAAAAGCATTGGCAACAAAAGCCAAAATAGACAAAAGGGACTTAATCAAACTCCACAGCTTCTGCACAGCAAAAGGAACAGTCATTAGAGTGAATTGGCAACCAAAAGAATGGGAAAAAATTTTTGCAGTTTACCCATCTGACAAAGGGCTGATATCCAGAATTTACAAAGAACTCAAACAGATATACAAGAAAAAAACAAACAAGCCCATTCAAAAGTGGGCAAAGGATATGAACAGACACTTTTCAAAAGAAGACGTAAATGAGGCCAACAAACATATGAAAAAATGCTAATCATCACTGGTCATTAGAGAAATGCAAATCAAAACTACATTGAGATACCATCTCATGCCAGTTAGAATGGCGATTATTAAAAAATCATTAAAAAATCTGGAGACAACAGATGCTGGAGAGGATGTGGAGAAATGGGAACACTTTTACACTGCTGGTGGGAGTGTAAATTAGTTCAACCATTGTGGAAGACAGTGTGGCGAGTCCTCAAGGACCTATAAATAGAAATTCCATTTGACCCAGCAATCCCATTACTGGGTATATATCCAAAGGACTATAAATCGTTCTACTATAAGGACACATGCACATGAATGTTCATTGCAGCACTGTTTACAATAGTAAAGACCTGGAACCAACCCAAATGCCCATCGATGATAGACTGGACTGGGAAAATGTGGCACATATACACCATGGAATATTATGCAGCAATCAAAAACTATGAGTTCGTGTCCTTTGTAGGGACATGGATGAACCTGGAAACCATCATACTCAGCAAATTGACACAAGAACAGAAAATCAAACACTGCATGTTCTCACTCATGGGTGTTGAACAATGAGAACACATGGACACAGGGAGGGGAACACTACACACTGGGGTCTGTTGGGGGGAATAGGGGAGGGACAGCAGGGGGGGGAGTTGGGGAGAGATAGCATGGGGAGAAAAGCCAGATATGGGTGAAGGGGAGGAAGGCAGCAAATCTCACTGCCACATGTGTACCTATGCAACTATCTTGCATGTTCTTCATGTGTACCCCAAAACCTAAAAGGCAATAAAAAAATCAAGGAAAAAAAATATATACCCAACACACACACACACACACACACACACACACACACACACACACACACACACACACCAGTAGACTTAAAATGTCTATCATTAAATACTATTAGTTTTATTTTGCTAAAATCAGACTAGGTTATTGGAAGAAGAAGAATGAGAGCTGTAGATATTGAAATATTTGAAAGATGTAGTATCATCCTTTCACTCTCCAGATGTCTTCTGACCTTAGCCTTGGAAAGGTTAAGTGAAGGAAAAACTGTCACTAATAATGTGTAATTGAAGAAAGGCCTTTAATTATTTTATGTTTCCTATTTTATGTTCACATTATTTCATTAAAATGTCATTTTTAACCAAGTTCAAACAAGTCAAAGAACAATTGCTTGGCAAATATGAATGAGCTTGCTTTGGTCAGAGGGGTTAAATAAGTGAAAGAAGGCTATAAAATTTATAGTTAATGTTTCATATTCATATATTGAATATGTTAATTCCATGTTTATATGTATGACAATTACTTTGGTAAATGATTGAATAAATTTTAATAAAACATTTAATAACTTTTATTAGGGTTAACAATAATTTTGACAATGGCATTTATAACCTAGTTAATTTTATCTTAACATGTTTCTTTTTGTAATACATGGAACATTTATTTCCAGTTATTTTCACATTTATTTCTAATTAATTTCAGCTAATATTTTCAGGACGTGGAATCAGTTCTTGAAATTAGTACTAACATTCATAATATTTATACATTATTTATAAGATTATCTTGACAAAAGTTAGAAAAATATGTTACATTTTAATTCATGTAATGAGTTTAGTTAGATTTTAAAACATTTTCTCTGGATCCAAGAAAACATAAACTGTGAGACATAACAAATGTAAATGGAATCCTTTATCAGTTTTTATTTTTTATCTAAGCTGAAGAGCTTATTGACAATACATATGCCTTTGAAACTTTGTCTAAAAATATTAAAATTCAAGACTTTCCTAGAACACAATGGATAACCAAATTAGATCACTATAAAATTGAGAAATACTGTCAGCTGTAGCAATAAAATAATACTGTATTTTATATTTTAGCAAACATGTTGTTTTTAACCGAAAACTTAAATTTATAAAAAAGCATCGAATTAAAATTCTGCAACTAAAAATAGGAATTAACACGTATCACATACCCGCATACTAGTGATATCCCACTTGTCAGAACAGCTGTGTTTTTGGCTACCATTTGGGTATGTGTCCTGTAGTTCACTGCAATCTGTCATCATGGATTTGATTTTTGTATTGGCCAAACAATTCAATCAAATGAGAATACAGTAGAAACTGTGCCCCTGCAACTTCTTGTTTTTAAAAATAGCACTGATATCCTCTATTGTATCTGGAAGGCAATATTTCTTTTATGAAGAACGGTGTAAAGAACTTTTTTCAGTCTTTTCCTTGACCTTCTTTTCTATGACATTATTATTAATTCACATTTCAAGGAACTAGAGTTAGTGTTCTGCCAGTTAGCATGTCTGTACATCTAAATTATGAATTCAAGAAATGGGGTTTTACTGTGCACATATGGACTCATTGGACTCACTGTGAAATGAATTTGTGGTTAAACTAAATTTATTACCTGATTTTCATGTGCCCATCGTTGAAGATAGGCTATGACAAAAGTTGACTTTCCTTCGACTCACCCACTGTATCAAAAAATGGCATTGCTCCCTTTTCCACATGTACCTATGGCTACAGATCCTTTGAGTAGAGGAAGAAAATTAAAATTATCTCTACAGTATATATTTGCTCTGGCATCAGGTCATTTCTCAGAAAGATGCAGCTTCTGCTTTAATCATTGGACTCTCAGTCTGAAAGTTGGCTCAGGCTTGGAAAGTAGATGAGTGATTGAAATTTCTCATCACTCATGATCGGCTGACATCAACCTTCTGCTTCACCACATTAGCTGCTTTCTGAATATCTATGTACATGTGAAAAAACCCTTGTTGGCAGCCTTTCTATAGTTTTCCTAAAAACTGTGATGATAGCTTATCCATTATTTTAGATTCCTACACAATAGAGTTGCTTTGTTGTTGAGTTGCTGAAAACTGGCATGGAATTTATGTTGGTCCTTATCTCTCCGTACCAATTACATGCTACCACCTTTCCTTTGCTCTTCTAGAATTGTGTATCATCTTCAACATTTGTTTCATAACAGCAAGACTTGCTAGTCTTTCTTGGCTTATAGACAACAGCTACTGTTAAGCCTGTAAAAAGTGCATTCTTTATAGACATAGTGAAGCTAATGTTTTTGGGAATCCTGAAGTGCACAGTCATTCCAGCTTGTCCAATGCCTCAGTCTTTATATTGGTTCCAAAGACTCTATCATGGGAGATCTGGAAACTTGACACTATGTATGAAGCAGGAACAGTGAGAAACAACCTCTCGAACACTGAACTGAGGAAGGAAGTGGCTTTTATTCGGCCAGGAGCTGCAGGTGGCTAGAGCGTCATTCACTGAGCTCCGTGAGTAGCAGCTTCTTTCCCCTTTTATAGGCTTACAATGCTAAAGGAGAAACTGAAATGAAACTATGTCATTGTCCTTTGGCTGGACGTCCGACCTTACAATCTTTTGGCCTCATTGATTTGCTCGTTCATATGTGGCACAATCAGGAACAGACAGGGGAGAGGGGCTTACAGAGACAAGACAAAGGCAGTACACTATTAGTTGGCAGAGGTGGTTCCAGGAGGGAGCCTGGGCCATGCAGACATGGGGGCATGACCCAGTGTGGGGTGATAACATTCATTTGCAAGTCTTTCAAGGCTTACGGATAGCAGAGATGCTAGGAACCAAAAAGGAAGTCATCTTCCCAGGTCTTTGGTATTTTTTTTCACTCTCCTTCCCATCTGGAGGGGAGGAGGAGGTGGAGGTTGGGAAGCGGGAGGAGCAGAGGGGGTCTCCCCTCTCATGTCATGTGATGCATGTATTTCCAAGAACCATGCCTAAAGCACACTAGAATGTTGAGATTCAGGGTGGCTGGCAAAATATTATGGAAATATTAGAGAAAGTTATAGATTACAGTCTCAAACCTTTCAGAAGGCTGAAATGTTTTATTGGGACAGGCTGAAGACACAATGGGTTCATTACATTAGCATAGGGAAAAAGATAAGGACAATCAAGGCTTTCCTAGTTAAGCCTGTTTACCCCACATTCCGTTGTCTCTACTATAATTTGTTTGCTTATGTAAACTTTGTGCTGGATGACCCTCTTGGGGGAGGTTAAAGGAGAAATACCCATTAATAGTGTTTACTGCAGCCCAGAACCTAAAGCTTTTGTCATTCGTAAAATCACTTTTAACCAGGTTAACTATCTACAAGTATGTTGACTTAGAACCTCTATTATGAAATCTGTCCTGAATAAATGTGGACAGTTACAGGGAGTTATGATCAGTTAGTGGTAATCACCCTCTGAAAGCAGTTGAGGACCTTCCCTAGCCCTCTTGAATCACTGTAGTGGATGTGAGAGTGCATTCATTCATCCGTCCCTTGAGTCAGGGTCTGCAGGACAGACTTCTGCAGGTGCTGATTGACTTCTCAGGTGGGGACCCTGATTTGATCGAGATCTTAGGTGGTGACCCCGACGTGACGCCACAGTAGAACTGATGTCTAATGCTCTTGAAATCCACTGAGTTTGATGTTCCCTTTAAGCCCTAATACTTTATATCATCAAACTCTGAACTCCTTATAGTAACATTCGAGAAGAGAGAAGTGACTTACAGATAACATTTGTAATTAAAAGGAATGTTTAACATACAGATTTGGAAAATTCTCAGCCAGGCTATATAAAGAATAATAAAGAATGTTTTGGAGGGAAAAGTAAAAGAGTGGCCAAGTGCCTGTTTGGTAAGGAGATTAATATGGATAGAAGGAAGCTACTTGCTATTTATCAAGACATTAAGAGAACGACCTTGACAACATCTTGAAGATCTTTGAGGATACTCTACCCATCACATCCACTGCCATCTACAGTCTCTGCTCCCCACATTCGTGCACAATGCTCCTTAACTATCCAGCTATGTCTCAAGTAGGCCCAGGTGAGTCTAGAGCTGCACCTCTAGAAGGTACAGCCATTAACATTGGCAGAGTCCATATGGTGCTAATTTTGCAAGAATGCAGAATACAGGAGCTGTGGAGGCAGGCTGCCTCAACCTACATTTCAAAGTATGCCTCAGAGAGCCTTGTGGATTTGGAATAGACGTGCCACAGGGGCAGAGCCACTGCACCAACTGCTTACTAAACGTATATCTAGTAGAGCCTTTGTGGCTGGGATGCCCCCAGTATCCACTGACTGTGAAGCCACCTTCATGCAATGCCACTCATAAAGCCAGAGGCACCCAACTCTGGCACACAAGAGTTGTGCTGTGGGGTATGCGTAACAAAGCCAAGAAGGTTGTATGCCTTCAGACCTTGGCTACTCAACTCGTAGCCCAGTGTGTTGAGGAAGTAAGCCATGGAGTCAAGCATTGTTCATAAACCTGAAGATTTAATTTGATTTGCCCTACTGGGTTTGGGGCTTCCTTAAGATCTATTGTTTCTTTCTTCTTTTCTAGTTTTTCATTTTGTAATGGGACAATCTATCCTATGCCTGTTCCACCACTGAATTTTAGAGACACAAAATTTGTTTATTTTCACAGACGTCTCAGTTCTAGAGGGAATTTGCCTCAAGATAAATCTTATTTTAAGTCTTACCAATATCTGATTTACATGCGGTTCTATATTTTAGAATTTTATGTTGCTACAAAAATGAGTTAACATTTGAGATAAAAAGAATAATTTTGTATTTGAAAAGGACCTGATTGGGGGTCTGGGAACTAGGGACAGCACTATAGTTTGAATGTTTTTTGTCACCTCCAAAATTCACTTTGACAGGTAATTGAGAAGTGTGGTCTTGAGAGGTGACTGAATCACAAGGGCTTCATGAATGGGATTAGGGGCCTTTATAGAATAAAGAAGTTTGTTCTTTTGCCCGTCCATCTTCTGCCATATGAAGACACAGCATTCCGCTTCTCTAGAAGATAAAGTATTAAAGGTGCCATCTTGGAAGCAATGACTGGAAACAGCAACCCTCTCCAGACAATGAACCAGATGGTGACTTGATCTTCGACTTCCTAGCCTCCATAACTTTGAAAAATACATTTCTAAAGTTTATAGACTACCCAGTCTCAGGTATTCTATTATAGCAACACAAAATGAACCAAGACAATCTCTGCCTATTTAATCTAATGTCTGGGGTCCTCAGACACAGTTCATGTTGATTTACTTTATTCCATTAAGTGACACATAGTTGTGTATTTCTTTGCGTGCCCTGTGGTTATTTGTTGAAAACAGCACATTTGAATATTAAAATGTGATAACTCTAGAAATAGGGTTCTTTGTTTTTCCCTAGGTGTGCTTTTTGTTTGTTTATGTTGAAGGCTGTAGTAATCTATTTGTCTAGTAACTTTTTCCAACTATATTGCAGAGCTTGTATTCATTGCTGTGTGTTGGTTACTGAAGGCTTTATTCCTTAGCTATATTCATGCAGTACTTAAATATTTCGTTGAACACAAGGAGCTAGAAAACAATCAATCAAAACTTGTGTATCTTACTTTTTGTCAGCGGATTCAATGCTGTAGATCTCCTTCAACACTTTTAGCCAGATTTGGACTGAGCCTAGAGATTGACCAAAGGTGAAACCCTCTAATCATCCCAAAACATTTTGAGCATGCATCTTATCCTCATTATGTGTATGGCTTTCTAAGTTCTACCATCTACACAGCTGACTGTGAAGACTCTAATTTCCGAAAGAATTGTCTTGCAGTTTTTCATTCCTGATTTGAGGAATTCTATTGGATGTATGTCTCAGTCATAATTCTTTTTCCAATATGTCTATGGTTTGTTACTCACCAGTGTTTTCAAAAAATGCGTATTGCTTTTTTGGCCTTAGGTGAGTTCAGCGAAATAGAGATGAGTACATTTTATTAGGCCTTCAGATTGTCTGCAGGTATGTAAGAACAGATAATTTATGAATAAGGCATGCTTCTTTTTTTTTTTTCTTTTCTGAATCCAAGGACCAGGATGTCATCCTAGCAACATGGACAGTTCTCTTCAGGACTAGAGGAAAGGGTGTGACAAGACCAAGTAACAATGCCACAATCTTCCCTCTTATTTTAAAGTTGCCTTTTTCTTGATTCAGTGTTCACTTGGTTGCTATAAATCTTTGACTGTTTTTCAGAGTTTGGACAAAGCTGGTTCTGACGGTAGTTCATTGTTTTTTAATGTTTTAGTTTTGAGAAAAGGAGCTTAGAGCTTCCTACTCCACCATTTTTTTTTTTCAAAATCACTTCTGTGGCTGTCATATTTTATCCTCACTTAGAAATATTTCAAAATGCTACACAGGGGGAAAAAAGCAATCTTTCTTCAAAATCTCTGCTTTTCAGATGTTCAACAGGCCTGGGAATACATGTGACCTTCACTGTGACAGGAATAAATCTATCTTTTTAAGAAAATCATTGGGTTTCTCTACATTTCCATGTAGATAGATATTTCCCAGATATAAGGTAGAGGCAGAATTCACAAAAGGTTATTTGCAATTATCACAAAAATATTATTTTGCTATAGTAAATATTGGAATCAGGGAAATATTATAATTGTACATATTATAAATAAATTAAATACAACACACCCTCTATGGAAAAAAAAGAAACAGAAAGAAACATCTTTAAAGTTACTGATTATTTTCAAAGTGTTTGAGTATTTTCTTCTCTTTGTAGCAATTGTGAATGCTACTTGACTCAAATTACACTAAAAGGCTGCAGTAACCAAAGCAGCATGGTGTTGGTATCAAAACAGATATATAGACCAACGGAACAGAACATAGGCCTCAGAAATAACACACTACAACCATTTGATCTTTGATAAACCTGACAAAAACAAGCAATGGGTAAACGATTCCTTATTTAATAAATGGTGTTGGGAAAACTGGCTAGCCATATGCAGAAAGCTGAAACTGGATTCCTTCCCTACACCTTATATTAAAATAAAGTCCAGATGGATTAAAGATTTAAACATAAGACCAACACCAAAAAAACTATAGAAGAAAAGCTAGGCAATACCATTCAGGACATAGGCATAGGCGAGGACTTCATGACTAAAACACAAAAGCAATGGCAACAAAAGCCAAGATAGACAAATGGGATTTAATTAAACTTAAGAGCTTCTGCACAGCAAAAGAAACTATCATTAGAGTGAATCGGCAACCAACAGAATGAGAAAAAATTTTTGTAATCTACTTATCTGACAAAGGACTAATAACCAGAATCTACAAATAACTTAAACAAATTTACAAGAAAAAAACAACTCCATCAAAAAGTGGTCGAAGGATATGAAAAGACATTTCTCAAAAAAGGACATTTATGCGGCCAATAAACATATGAAAAGAAGCTCATCATCACTGATCACTAGACAAATGCAAATCCAAATCACATTGAGATACCATCTCTTCCCAGTTAGAATGGCAATCATTAAAATATCCGGAGACAGCAGATGCTGGAAAGGATGTGGAGAAATTGGAATGCTTTTACACTGTTGGTGTGAGTGTAAACCAGTTCAACCATTGTGGAAAGCTGTGTGAAGATTGCTCAAGGATCTAGAAATAGAAATTCCATTTGAACCAATAGCAATCCCATTACTGGGTATATACCCCCAAAATTATAAATCATTCTATTATAAAGACACATGCACATGTATGTTTATTTTGGCACTGTTAACAATAGCAAAGACTTGAAACCAACCCCAATGCCCATCAATGATAGACTGGATAAAGAAAATGTGGCACATATACACTATGGAATGCTATGCAGCCATAGAAAAGGATGAGTTCATGTCCTTTGCAGGGACATGGATAAAGCTGGAAACCATCACTGCAAACTGACACAAGAACAGAAAACCAAACACCACACATTCTCCCTCATGAGTGGATGTTGAACAATGAGAACACATGGACACAGGGAGGGGAATATCATACACCAGGGCCTGTTGGGGCATGGGGGGTCTAGGAAAGGGATACCAGGGGTAGGGGGATAGAGGAGGGATAACATTAAGAGAAATACCTAATGTAGATGATGGAGTGATGGATGCATTGCACATGTATACTTATGTAACAAACCTGCAAGTCCTGCACATGTACCTCAGAACTTAAAGTAATAATAAATAAATTTAAAAAAGAGTTTGTGGCTCAGATAAGGCCTAATTGTCATTGTTGGTTTAAAAATTCTATTTTAAAGCAGGAAGAAAGCCTAATGTGAGAGAAATGTTTTATGAGGTAATATGGTCTAATGAACTCTAATGTTTTATATCTACATGCAAGTTTATTGAAAACAATCTTTTAACTCTTACCTTTAAGGCTCTAATAGTTTTTTTTGTAAATGATGAACAATTTAGGCTTACTATTGTAAGCATCTTAATATGTGATTATTCCTGGCTATCTTTAATTTTTCATATACATATATTTAGGATAGGATCTCCCTTTGTTGCCCGGTCTGGAGTGGAGTGATGTCTCAATGCAGTCTTGACTGCCCAGGTTCAAACAAGTCTCCCACCTTAGCCTCCTGAGTAGCTGGGACTAAAGGTACATGCCATCACACCCAGCTAATTCCTGTATTTTTTTGTGGACACAGGATATTCCTATGTTGCACAGGCTGGCCTTAAACCCCTGGGCTAGTGCAATCCTCCCATTTTGTCTTCTTAAAGTGTTGGGATTACAGGCGTTAGCCACAGCTCCTAGCCTTATCTTTAATTTTATAGGAGGCAATAAAATGAACAGGAAAGTGGATGATGCCACTCTTATTTTTAAATTAATTTTTCTTTTATTTATCTAATTAACAACTAGAAATTCAAAAATTTATTGTCATCCACTTTGTTAGAAAAATATTTATATTTCCTCCTTTTAAACAAGGTAAATAGATAACAAGGAAGAAAGAATAATCTTTAAATAAAAATTATATAAGTTGACTGCATTTGAGGTTTTATGTAGTTAGCATAATTGAAATGTTATATGAATAGCCTCATAAGGCAAGTTCTTTTCACCACTTAAGAGGTCCCAGGGAGCTATTTAGGAATTTTTGGAAGGTAGGTTTCAATTATGAGGCTCAGTTGGACCATTTAGTTTTAGTTTTCTGAAGCATGGTTTAGTTAAATGGTTTCCTAAGGGCTTGATAAATTTAAAAATGTCTTACAACTTTTTATAGGGTCAAAAATATCTTTAGAGATAATTTTTTTTTTTTTTTTAATTTTTATCGCATTATAGGTTTGGGGGTACATGTGCAGAACGAGCAAGATAGTTGCATAGGTACACACATGGCAGTGTGCTTTGCTGCCTTCCTCCCCCTCACCCACACTTGGTATTCATCCCCAGGCTATCCCCCCCAGTCCCCCCCACTGTCCCTCCCCCATTCCCCCCAACAGTCCCCAGTGTATAGTAGACCGCCTCTCTGTGTCCATGTGTTCTTATTTTTCTCACCCACCTATGAGTGAGTATATGCGGTATTTCTTTTTCTGTTCTTTAGAGATAATCTTAAACACAGAAGTTACCTAAAATAAGGTAAACTGATTTTGCATTTTCAAGTTATAATATTCTCAAAGTTTTTTTCCTTTGATTTCTTTTTGAGAGAACTGGTTACCATTTTGAGCATAATTATATTTTATATTTAAATCAAATTTCAGAATTTGATTCTTTTCAAATGAATAATTCTAATAGTCTTTAAAACCACTCTCGGTCCCTTTTTCTGCATGCTTTAATGATCTTGAGGATTTCCTTGAACTTATTACAAAATGTCAGAATTTTATTTTTTTCTAGAGCTTAGACAGTTTCCATTGCCTTATTAAAATGTGTTTTATGGTATTTATAAAATGATGAATCACAATTAATGGATGTTGGCAGATGAATCACTAAATGAAAGGAACATAATGTAGTGGTTAATGTAGAGTAAGGTAGTGAGGATTCAAATCTAACCTCTGCCTCTTACAAGCCTTATGTCTTGCTATTTAGCCGATTTATATCTCAGTTTTGTCAGCCATAAATATGACTATTGATATGGTTTGGCTGTGTCCCCACCCAAATCATATCTTAAATTGTTGCTCCCATAATTCCCACTTGTTGTGGGAGGGACCCAATGGGTGATTAGTGAATCATGGGGGGTTTTCTCCCATGCTGTTTTAATGACAGTGAATAAGTATTACAAGATCTGACAGTTTTATAAAGGAAAGTGCTCTCTTTGCCTGCTGCTTCAGGTGGTCATGAGGACCTTTAAAGTTTGTTATATACAGTAATCTATGGAAAGGATTGTCAGTTCTATAGTTGAAAACCCAAATTGGAAGAACATCATAAAAGTCTGGAAGGATTGCACTGTTGAACATGCCATTACTATTAAAGAAAGAGCCCTGAAACTAATCAAGCCTAAAAAAAATAAATTCCTGCTAGGGAAAACTATGTTCACATGTCGTGCATGACTTCACAGAATTTAAAAAATGCCAATCAAGGAAATCATGAAAGATATGAATATGACAAAAATAATGGGGTTTGGTAAAGAATTTTATGATATGGGTCATGGAGAAATTCAAGATCTACTACTTACTACACCAGAGAAATTAACAAAAGAGGACTTGATGAAGATGAATGCTTTTGAACCAGTGCCAGACAATGAGAAAGAAGACATAAAAACAGCCAGAAAATAAATTGATCTTAGGCAATTTGGCAGTAGGGTTCCAATTACTCAAGACTGCTTTTGACACCTTCTGTGAAATGGTGGCACTGAAACTAAAGCAAATGACAGAAGAAGAATTAGTATCATAGAAAAATATTTTCAGAAAAATATAAAAGGAAAAAGTCAAGCAAAAGTCACAATGTATTTCCATAAAGTTACACCAAGTGTGCCTTCCTATTCTGCCTTCCTTCCACCTCCTCTACCTCTTCTCTCTGCCCTGAGAAAGCCTCCTCTTCCTCTTCTTCCTCAGCCTACTCAACATGAAGACAAAGAGGATGAAGACCTTTATTTTCATCCACTTTGACTTAATGATCAGTAAATGTATTTTCTCTTTCCTATGTGTTAATAACATTTTCTTTTCTCTAGCTTACTTTATTGAAAAAATACAGTATATGATACATAAAACATACAAAATATGTGTTGATTGTTTATGTTATAAGTAAGGATTTCAGTCAACAGTAGGTCTTTAGAAGTTACATTTTGGTGAAATCAAAAGTTATACATGGATTTTTGACTGTATAGGGGTGCTGTACCCAAACCTCCTTACATTGCTCAGATTCAAATACACACAGACACACATAGTTCTCTTTTCCTAATTATATGAATGATTTTCATATTTATTTCATGTGTGATTGATTGTATTAAAATGTTGTATATTATTGAAAACATTACACATGTCTTTATATAAAAATAATTGTTTTAAAAGCATTATATAAAATGTTAAAGGCATTTACATCTAAAACTGGAGATTTTGAGAGTGGATTAACACACTTTAACACTGTAGGACTTACTCTGTGAAATATCAATATTATAAAAGTATTGAGAAAGATTTGAAATAGAAAAGAGTGTATTTAAGATAATTTACAGATAACATAGGGGTTGAATACCACATTCCATATCTTATGTCCTAAATATAAATATTATTTTAAAATAAAGAGGATTGATATCTCAATAACAAATACATATGAAAAATTTCAATATATATGTCTTAGTATGGTCTGCTATTCCTGAGGTTGAAGATGGTGGAATAAGGGCTAGGAGATGGATTAACTTGAATTACAAAAAGTTGTCAGAAAGTGGGATGTTTAAAGAAGAGATTTCCAAAAATATTGCAACTTTTATTGTTTGAATATGTCTAGGTTTGACTATATTAATTTACTAGGGCTATCACAGAGGACCACAGATTGAGTGGTTTAAACAGTAGAAATGTATTTTGTCACAATTATGTAAATTGAAAGTTCAAAGTCACAATGTCAGCAGGGTTGGTTTCTTCTGGGGACTTCTGTCCTTGGCTTGGAGATGTTGATCTTTGTTAATATCCTCATCTGGTTATCCCTCTTTGTGTATCTTTGTCCTAATCTCCTCTTCTCATATGAAAAAAAACACAGTCATAATAGTTTAGGGTCTACACATATGACCTCATTTTAGGTTAGTTTTAAATTAAATTTAATTTTTTTGATTTTATTTTTCTGGGTACATAGTGTGTATGTATATCTATAGGGTATGTGAGATATTTTGAAACGGGCATGCAATGCATAGTAATCCCATTAGGGTAAATGTGGTATTCATTCCCTCAAGAATTTTTTTTTCTTTCTTTGTGTTAAAAACAATCCAATTATAGTTTTATTGTTTGATGTCTTAGATTTAAGTCCTTATCCATTTTGATTTGACTTTTGTATATGGCAAGACATAGGAGTATTTCATTCTTCTCTATATAGATATTCTTTTTTCCCAGCACCATTTATTCTTCAATAAATTTCCTTTCCACAATATATGTTCTTGGCACCATTGTCAAAAATGTGTTAGCTCTAGGTTTATGGATTTGTTTTTTTGATTCTCTATTCTATTCCACTAGTCTATGTTTCTGTTTTTTTATGCCAATAATATGCTGTTTGGGTTACTACAGATTTGTAATATAATTTGAAGTTAGGTAATTCATTTCCTCCAGTTTTGTTATTTTTGCTTATGATAGCTTTGGCTATTCTGAATCTTTTGTGGTTCAATATAAATCTTAGGACTTTTTTGTTTTATTTACTTATATGAAGAATTTTATTTGTCTTTAGATAGGAATTGCTTTGAATCTGTAGATTGCTTAGGATAATGATATGGTTTACTGTGTCCCTACCCAAATCTCATCTTGAATTGTAACTCCCACAATTCCCATGTGTTGTGGGAGGAACCTGGTGGGTAGTGATTGAATTATGGGGGCAGGTTTTTCCTATGCTGTTTTCATGATAGTGAATGAGTCTCATGAGATCTCATAATTTAAAAAATGTGAATTTCCCTGCAGAAGCTCTCTCTTTGCTGCCACTCATGCAAGACATTCCTTGCTCCTCCTTGCCTTCTGCTATTGATTGTGAGGCCTCCCCAGCCATGTGGAATTGTAAGTCTATTAAATCTCTTTTTCTTCTCAGCTTAGGCTATTTCTTTATCAGCACCATGAAAATGGACTAATACAGGTAGTATGAACATTTTAATGATGTTGATTCTTCCAGTCCATGTACGTAAAATATATTTACATTTTTGTGTGTCCTCTTTAATTTATTTCGTAAATGTTTTATAGTTTTTATTTTAGAGATCTTTCACTCTTGGTAATTGCTAGGTATTTTCTTTGTATGTATTGAAAATAAGATTATTTTCTTGATTTCTTTTTCAGTTTGTTGTTTCAGTTTGTAGCATTTCATTTATAAATGCTACCAATTTTGTGTGTTAATTTTGTATCCTGCGACATTATTGAACTTGTTTATCAGTTTTAATAGTTTTTTTTATGGAGTTGTTAGGTTTTTTCCATAGATAAGACCATGTCTACTGCAATGAAAGATAATTTAACTTCTTTCTTTCCAATATGGATTCCCTTTGTGTCTTTCTCCTGTTTGATTGCTCTAGCTTGTATGTCCACTACTATGGTGAATAATTGTGGTGATAGTGGGCATCCTTGCCATGCTCCAAATCTTAGAGGAGAGACTTAATTTGTTTAGATGAAGTACGAAATTAGTTGAGGGTTGTCTTATGTGGCTTTTATTGTGTGGAAGTATGTTCTTTCCATAGCAAGTTTTCCAAAGTTTTTATCAGGAAGGAATGTTGAATTTTATCAAATGCTTTTTCAGCATCAATTGAAATGATCATATGGATTTTGTCCTTCATTCTGTAGTTATTACAAACTAGATTGATTAATTTGTATATGGTGAACCATCTTTGCATCCCATGAATAAATCCCACTGGATTAAGATGAAAAATTTTTTAAATTTGTGGTTGAATCTGGTTTGCTAGTATTTTGTTGAAAATTTTTGTACCAGTGATCTTCAGGAATACTGGCCCGTAGTTTTCTTTTTTTGATGTATTTTTCTGCATTTTAATATTGCTCTTGCAGAATGAGTTTGGAAGTATCCCCTCCTCTTCCATTTTTTAGAATAGCTTGAGTGGAATTGATATTACTTACTCTTTAAATGTATGGCAAAATTCAGCAGTGAAACCATTGGGTCCTGAGCTTTTATTTAGTGGGAGACTTTATTATATCTTTGATCTTGCTCCCTATTAGTGGTCTGTTCAGGTTTCAGATTTATGCATGGTACAATCTTGGTAGGTTGTCTGTATATAGGAGTTTATCTATTTCTTCTAGGTTTTCCAATTGATTGGCATATAGTTCTTCATACAAAACTCTAATAATACTTTCAATTTCTGTGGTATAAATAGTAATCTCTGTTTTTTTCATCTATGATTTCATGTATTTAGATCTTCTATTTTTAATTCTCTGTTCAGCTAAAATTTTGTTTATTTTTCAAAAAAACAACTTGTTTCATTGATTTTTGTATTATTTTCTTTTCAATTTTATTTATGTTGTTTCTAATCTTTATTATTTATCTTCTATTAATTTTGCATTTGGTTTGATATTGATTTTCTAGTTCTTTAAGGTAAATTTTAAGGTAAAGATTTTCTACTTTTTGATGTAGACACTTATAGATACAAACTTTCCTCTGAGTACTGCTTTTTCAGCATCCCGATACATTTTGGTATATTGTGTTTCCATTATCATTTGTTTCAAGAATTTAAAAAATTTTATGCTTAATCTCTTCATCGATCCACTGGTCATTCAGGGGCATATTTCCTAATTTCCATATGTTTGTATAGCTTCCTAAATCTTTCCTATTACTGATTTCTAGTTTTATACCATTGTGGTAGGAGAAGAAAATTGATATACTTTCAATTTTTTTAATATTTTAAGACTTGCTGTGGTGTTTAACATATGTTCTATATAAAAATAATCCATGTTCTGAGGGGAAAAATGTGTATTCTGCAGTTAGAAAATGAAATGTTCTATAAATATCTATTATGTTCACTTGTTGTATAGTGGAGATTAAGTTAAACATTTCTTTGTGTGTATTCTGCCTGGATGATCTGTCTCATGCTGAAAGTGGGATGTTAAAGTCACCAGTTATTATTGCATTTGGGTCTTTCTCTTCCTTTAGTTCTAATAAGATTTGTGTTATGTATCTGGGTGCTCCAGTTTTGGGTACATAAATTTTTATAATTGATATATCCTGTTGTTGAATCGAACCATTTTCATTATTTAACAACCTTCGTTTTTTTGCTTTTTTTTTTTGTCTGAAATTTCCTTTGTTTCTTTGTTTTTTCCTTTGTTCCTTTGTTTTTTTTTTTGTCTGAAATGGCTACTCCTGTTTCTTTTCAGTTTCCATTGTATGGAATATCTTTTTCCATCCCTTCATTTTTACTAAATATATGTCTTTATAGGTGAAGTGTATTTCTTGTAGGTAACAGATCATTGGGTCTTTTTTTGTTTATTCATTCTGTCACTCTGTAGCTTTTAATTTGAGAGTATAATGCATTTACATTCTGTGCTATTATTGATAAATAAGGCTTACCCTTATTTATCTGACATTTTTAAATTTGTTTTCTGGTCTTCTATTTCTTCTTCACTTTCTTCCTGTTATTTTTTGTTTTTGTTTTTAGTAGAGGTCATTTTCTCTGGTTGTATGTTTTAATTTTTTGCTTTTTAATTTTATTTCTATTGTGTTTTTTTGATGTGAGTTTACCATGAGACACTGGAATACTATCTTATCGCCAGTTAGCATGTGATGAATGCCTCCAGGCATGAGACTCTCCCTACAGTTCACTGGGCTCCTCTCTGGCCCAGGGCAGGTCGAGAAATGCTGTTAAAGAGCCAAGGCCTGGAATCAGGCCTAGTGCTTAGTGCTCTACTCCACTATGGCTGAGCTGCCACCGAAGCTACATGACAAAGTCCACTGTACTCTTCTCTCTGCTTTTCTCAAGCAGACTGAGTCTCTCCCCTTAGCCACCACAGGTGAGAATGTGCCAGGTCTCACCTGAAACCAGCACATCTCTGAGTCTCATCAAGGTCCATGGCAAGTACTATGGGCTATCACTGTTGACTATTTATGGCCCAAGGGCTCTTTAGGCAGCAGGGGCTGAATTCTGTCAGGACTGGGTCCTCTTCAAGACAGTGATTTTGCATGTGGCCCAGGGTGGTTCTAGAAACGTCCATAGGCTAGGGAGCAAAACTGAGGCCTTCCTGATGCCCTGTTTTACTGTGGCTGAGCTAGTATTAAAGTTGCAAGACAAAGTCCTCTTTTAATTTTCTCTCTCTCCGCCTCAAACCAAAGGAAGTAATGTCTCCCAGAGCTGTGAGCTGCATTGCCTGGAGTTAGGGAGGGCTGAAATAAGCATTCCCTTAGCTGCCCCAGGTCACAGACTCCACAAACCTATTGGCTCCAAAGCCAGCACAGAACCAGGCCTTGACCAGGAATTGCAGCCTTTGTGGCTTAGACCGTCTTTCAAGTTTACTTAGGACCCCAGCGCCCTTTAGTTCATAGTGGCAAGACTTGCTAGAACTCAGGTTCTGATCACTGGGATTCCCCTCTGGCTTGGCCTAGTCTAAATGCCCCTTTCTTGGGCACTTCCTTGTGTACTGTGTTCTGCCTGGTGTTGCTTTCTGCTTTGACAGGGCATCACTGAGGTTTAATGAAAAGTCCCACAATTACTCTGTGTTCTTCCAAAAGCACACAGAATTTGTCTCCGTGTTATGGGGCCACTGCTGGGAGACCGGAGAGGGGTGGCAGCTACTATTCAAGATTGTCATTCCTACCCTTTACAGTGCTTCTTCCAGTGATTTAAATTTAAAACTAGTTAAAATCAGGTGATCCCTCCTGAAGTCATAGAGACAACATCTCCCCAGAAAATTTAAAAAGCAGCTGGGCATGGTGGTGCAGGCCTGTAATTCCAGCTATTTGGGAGGCTAAGGAGAGAGGATAATCCAAGCCCAGGAGATAGAGGCTGCAGTAAGCCATGATTGTGCCACTGCACTCCAACAAGGGTGATAAGAGCAAGACCGTATCTCAGCAAGAAACAACAAACAGAGACCAGCCTGACCGACATGGAGAAACCTTGTCTCTACTACAAATACAAAATTAGCTTGGTGTGGTGGTGCATGCCTGTAATCCCAGCTGTTGGGGAGGCTAAGGCAGAAGAATCACTTGAACCTGGTGCCATTGCACTCCAGCCTGGGCAACAAGAGCAAAAAAACTCTGTCAAAAAAAAAAAAAAAAAAAAAAAAAAAAAAAAAAAAGAAAAGGAAAGAAAGAAAAAAGAAACAACAAACAAAAAAACCCTAAAAACTCAAGAATGGGTTAAATACCAATTAGTATATGCTGTTCTGTTGTAGGTGCCTAAGTGGACCCAGACAGAATGTTTAAAAACTGACTTATATAATTTCCTAATATTCACTCTTGTGAACCACAAATATTGATAAGTTTCAAGACACACTAGGGCCCAGATGTGTCCTCCTGTTGTGGTTCTGATGACTTTCCAGCTATCATAGAGCAGGCTTGGCTCCATGTATACAAAATACCAACTTAACCTCAATTTCTTATTATTCTTTCTTCCTCATATTATAATCTCTTCTAGGACTCCAGGATTTAGAAATCAAAAGTTAGAAAAGCAAGTGTGTGCAGAAAACTTCTATAGTCCTGTAGTACCAACCTCTCTTGACACAATAGAGCATGGAGGTGACTTTGTCTGTGCTTTAAGACTCCACATCAAGGGGAAAAGAATTATACTGTTAATTTAGCAGCTGTTTATCTATGAGACAATGAGAGTAATGTGGGGATTAAAGGTCTTTTGATACAGAATTTCTCATCTGATATTTATTTTTTCAGCATGTATAAACCATTATCCTGTTTACTAAAGAGCAAATGACCAGTCTCTGGCATTGATGTTAAGTGCTAAAAGTACAAACAGAAAGTGAATGAGTATAACAGTTAAAGGCTAGAAAGAAACAAATATCGCAGGCATCCCAGTTACTTTTTGCTTTTTGACCAAATGGCAGATTTCTGTGCTGATTGTAATGTGCATCTGGACAGCCACAGACCTTAATGATCTAAGGTAGACCCGCCAGCATGGGGAAAAATAAGGGCTTTCAAAAATGGCAATGATAAAGCACCTTTCCCATTCATCTTTAATGGTGATAGAAAGGGAGGCTAGAAAAATTGCAAGCAGCAATAGTAACGTGCAAAATAATCATTCTTTTGCATAATCTATCTGTAATTTATTCAGACTCCATTCTCTCTCTCTCATTACCAAACATGTATCTTCCTTAATTTTCACTTGGAATATTTCTCTCCTCTCTTCTATTTACCTACTTGTCCATGTGAATTATATTTGGAAAATATGACTTCCATTTATCTTCTACATATTTCAAAATTTTTATCACTTATTATTATTTTCTAATTGTGAAGAACATTATACTATGTATGAACAGGAGATAGAAATATACAATTATTTTTCCAATACAAAATGTAAAGAATTTATGAACACAAAATACATGCCAATGGGGGGGGGTATCCCAATTAAAAGGTAAATTTAATTTAATTTCTCATTTCTTCAATTGCTTCATTTCACAAAAGAAAAACAAAAACCCAGAAAAACAGAAGTTTGACTTCCACTCTTCACTGCTTTCTACTTTTAAATAATATATTTGTTTGATTACATGCACACACACACATATGTGTTTATTTATACGCTTACTCAAAACCATATCTGTCAAATGTAATAAACTGGTCACATAATGAAGTTCATAGGAACAAAAAAAATCAGTGGGTGGATGGGGATGGAGTGAGAGATATAGGAAAATAGCCCAAACCGATGGAGTTTGAACCAGAATGCTAGTTAGGAATGAAATCCTGTTATCAAACAGGACATACTCCATCAATGTAGCTTAGCTTCAGGTGCTTTTATTGTTTCATCATCTAATGAATCCTGTCACCATACTTTGGTTCCTGTCTTAAGGCAAATCATTTGATAAGCCTATTTAGTAGCCATTGCCTCGATTCAAGCAGTCTTCTACAATCATAGTTGGAAGTTTCGAGGATTACTTTGAAATTCAAAATTGCATCTTAAAATTTCTAGTGATATCCATTTATCTTTTAAATTATAGAGTATTCCCATCAAAGTCTGTTTTCTTAAATTTTGCAAATTACTTAGTAAATGTTTGTTCAACTCAGTATATATCCTCTTAAAAATATATAAACAAGCTGGGGAAAATAATATATTTTTAAGGACCTAGAAAATCTAAGAGTGATAGGGTAAATAATTTATCAAACTCTGAATATCCAAATTAAGGGAAAAAAAATTAAATACAAGTGTAAACAAGGTTTTATTTCTGAAAATGTTTATGGGTCATGGCTACTCTTCATCCCTGCCTCCCAATACTGACTTTCCATGTTGCTGTTGTATGTGCTCAAGAGCTAGCTGTCATTCTTTGTCTGGTGGTCAAAACTAAAGCTTTTGTTCCAGTCATGAGTGTTCTTGATATGTGGCTATCAGCATATACCATTTAGCTAATTCATTTAATGAGTGAAGTATTTTACAAGCATTATCTCACTTTTACCTCAAAATAACCCAATAAGATGAATCTTACACAAAAATCTTGGAAATATTTATACATACAATTTTCATAGGACAGCTATTCTCTGTTTTCATAGGTGATATGGTTTGGCTCTGTCCCCACCCAAATCTCACCTTGAATTGTAACTCCCACAAGTCCCATGTGTCATGAGAGGGACCCAGGGAGAGATAATCAAATCCTGGGAGTGGGTCTCCCATGCTGTTTTCATGATAGTAAATAAGTCTCACAAGTCCGATGGTTTTATAAAGAGGAGATCCTTGCAAAAATTCCCTCTCTTTGCCTACTGCCATCCATGTTAAGACATGGCTTTGCTCTTCCTTGCCTTCTGCCATGATTGTGAGGCCTCCCTAGCCATGTGGAACTGTGAGTTAATTAAACCTCTTTCCTTTATAAATTATCCAGTCTAAATTATCCAATCAGCAGCATTAAAAACAGACTATTAAAATAGGTATGTTTTTATTCATATAGTGATGCAACAGTAAAGTTTTCTTTTTAAATATTGTCATTTAGATAAGTAAAAAATAATATGTAATGTTAAATAATTTTAACATGAGATTATTTTCATGTGGAGCACCTAATGCATTACTTTCATGGAAATAAGAAGTAATTAATTTCAATTTCAATTCCTATCATGATCTAAAATTATGTGGAAAAATAACCCATCAAATCTGAATACATTAATTAACAACATCATAACATCTAACATAATAATCTGAAGAGGATAAGTCTGAGAAGTTATGGGATATGTTAATTGATCTGAAATTATCTGTTCATTATTATACTACATCTTTGACAGCTTAACATGTAAATCTTCATAATGATAATGAAGTATATAACAGTACACTGTACATAAAGTTGTGGTTTGACAAAACTTGAGGTGTATACTCATAAGGTACCAAAGCTTGACTACACTTTTGAATATAGTTTAGAAAATTATATTCAGCTGCATGTTTATCAATAATTGAAGCTGTCGTTTTTTAACTAATCTAAAATGTGAGTATGCTTCTAGGAGCACATATATTTATGATTTTTCTAGTATTTATACATGCATACATTTGAATATTCAAGCAACTATTTGAATATAATTTGATAATATTGCACAATGTCTAGGAGTAATTAAATATTGAAAGAATCTTTTAAAATAATTTTATAAAAATATTTCAAATATAATAGTGTGAAAGCTATTTTTAATAACTTCTCAGGTTTTAAAAATGTTTTGAATATTTGTTACACTTGAATGTATTCTATACCTGCAGTAAATCAGTGTGATTATTCTTTTTGCTCAGGATTGTCTTGGCTATACGGGCTTTTAGATTCCATATGAAGTTTAAAGTGGTTTTTCCAGTTCTGTGAAGATGGTCATTGGTAGCTTGATGGGGATAGCATTGTATCTATACATTACTTTGGGCAGTATGGCCATTTTCATGATACTGATTCTTCCTAAACATGAGCATGGAATGTTTTTCTATCTGTTTGCCTCCTCTCTTATTTCCTTGAGCAGTGGTTTGTAGTTCTCCTTGAAGAAATCATTTACATCCTTTGTTAGTTGTATTTCTTGGTATCTTATTCTCTTTGTAGCAATTGAGAATGGGATTTCACTCTTGATTTGGCTGTTAGTCTGTTATTGATGTATCTTAAATATTTCTTACTGTTCTTCTCTAAGAATGAAAATAGGCCTTTCCATAGATTTCAACTTTCTTAGAAGTCATTTTGTTTCCATGCTTCTAACATCAAAATAACTTAAACACTGAATTAAAAAAATCAAGAAAAATGTAAAATACACAAAAGTCCCAGGATATGTATTTTCTTTATGGAAGTATGCAGGTTCATAGAACTGATAATGTCTATAATCAAGTAATTGTAAGGAGACATGAGATAAGAAACTATTTTAGGTTTATAAAAGTAAATACTAATGCAACAGTATTTCATTAAATCAGTCATATAATGTTCATGAATTTTGCAGCCATAATTGAAAGAAACAAGGAGAGAAGCAAGTGTATCACTTCTCAAAATATACTTGGGTGTACTGAAGTTGTCTAGTCAAAATGCGAATATAAAATGAAGAATTAGGCAGTGCAGTGGCTCATGTTTGCAATCCTAGCACTTTGGGAGGCCGAGGAGGGTGGAGGGCTTGAGCTCATGGATTGGAAACCACCCTGGGCAACATAGTAAAACCCAATCTCTACCAAAAAAGATACAAAAATTAGCTAGGCCTGGGTGTATGTATCTGTGGTCCCAGTTATTCCACAGGCAAGGTAGGAGGATCGCTTTAGTCCAGGAGGCAGAGGTTAAAGTGAGCCCAGATCACACCACTGCACTTCAGCCTGGGCAACAGAAGACTTCGTCTCAAAAAAAAAAAAAAAAAAGTAAAAATATATAAACTATAAACATAATTTATAGGAAACAAATTTAGATAGTTCTACAACATAAGGACCTCTATAGCTGCTTCCAAATAGAATAACCATGTCTAATTTAGTATCTTTTTAATACATCAAATTATTTTTAGTAGTCTAAATATGATGTTGGTGAATTAAATTTTCCCACAGTGTGTTGTATGAAGCTGTGTTTCAAAAGACTATCACAAGAAGTTGCTTTATTCAAATCATTTTCAAATAATTGATATAGATTTCAAGGATTGTTTGATCAAAATACAAACTTTTGATACTGATGGTAGTAAAAACGATGATTTTTTTAACAAGAAAATACAATATAAAAAATACCAATTACAGAAGTAATGTGTCTATTTCTAAACCCTTCAAATGTTTAAGGAAAAGTGATCAACCTCTTACATAAAAGGTAAAATAGAAGAAGAAAAGCTAGTCCTAGGAGTTTTTTAAGAATATAGGAGAGAGATTAGTCTTTTATCTACTTTCATGCTTGTATCTACCACCATAACTCAAAATACTCTGACAGGAGGAAATAGTAATTACCATATGGCTCCCAAATGATTCTAATAAGGAAGTACATATAATTGGTGCTGTTGGCATCAAATCTATGATTAATAAGATATGAAATTTATGATGCAGCTGATATGATGGATGAGAAAAGACCTTGATGCCTGAGGTTATTATGGAGCCTATGGATCAATCAACCTGCAAATACTTGTTAAAATCATTGAAATGTGAAAGTTCATAATTGATTTAAAAGGACAGATATGTTATTTGAATACTTATATTACTTATATTGATTATGCCACTGAAAATGATGTGACTGATTTTAAACTGTTCTTCTAGATTTTAAAAAATAATTAGTGATGTTTAAAATATTTTATATTTCTGGTTTGCCATGTATATGTCTTCTTTTGAGAAATATCTATTTGGGTACCTTGCCCACTTTTTAATCCAAAATCTCTTTGGATTAAAACAATTATTTGTTTGTATTATTTATATGATTTGTTTCTTTCTATATGAAAAAAACAATTTTTTTCTATAGAAACAAAATTTCTTCTCATTTTTAGAAAAAAATTGTTTTCCTTCTGTAGAATTGTTTGAGTTTTATAGTTTGTTTTCTTTCTATAGAATTATTTGAGTTCCTTATATATTTTGGATGTTAATCCCTTATCAGATGTGTGACTTGCAAATCTTTTCTCCTGATCTGTAGGTTTTCTCTTTACTCTGTTATTTGTTTTCTTGGTTTTACAGAAGCTTTTTATTTATCAGTAATTCCATTTGTTTATTTTTACTTCTGTTGGTTGCACTTTTGGGGTCAAATCTAAAATATTATTGCCCAGATTAATGTTATGTAATTATTCCCCTTGTGTTTTCTTATAGTAGTTTTACAGTTTGAAGTCTAATGTTTAAGTCTGTAGTTTATTTTGAGTTGATTTTTGTGCATGATGTGAAATAAGGGTCGATTATTTTAGCCTTCTGTATATTTTTGATTTACATTTAAAAATTAGAAAATAAATGAACTGATACATGCTACAAAAAGGACAAAAACATACTAATTCAAAACACCAGTTACAAAGGACCACATATTGTATGATTTATAAGATTGTCCAGAATAGGCCAATCTATAAAGGCAGAAAATAGGTTAGTGGTTGCTTTAGGTTTGGTTGTATGGAAAGGTTTTAGAGTTCTTTTGGGGTGGGGATACTGAAATGCTCTAAAATTGACTGTGGTGATGCATGCACAACTCTGAATATACTAAAATATATTGAATTGTATACTTTAAATGAGGGAATTTTATGGTCTAGGGATTATATACAAACTGGAAAACATGTTTTTACAATAATTATAATTATTATTTTTATTGTACTTTAAGTTCTGGGGTACATGTGCAGATTTTGCAAGATTGTTGCATAGGTACACACATGCCATGGTGGTTGGCTGTCTCCGTCACCCCCATCACCTACCTCAGGCATTTCTCCCAGTGTTTTTCCTCCCCAACCTCCGCAGCCCCCTGCTGTCCTTCCATGAGCCCCTCCATCCCCCAACAGATCCCAGTATGTGATGTTCCCCTCCCTGTGTCCATGTGTTCTCATTGTTCAACCCCCGCCTATGAGTGAGAACATGCAGTGTTTGGTTTTCTGCTCTTGTGTAAGTTTGCTGAGAATGATGGTTTCCAGATCCATCCATGTCCCTACAAAGGACACAAACTCATTATTTTTTATGGCTGTATAGTATTCCATGGTGTATATGTGCCACATTTTCTTTGTTCAGTCTATCGTTGATGGGCATTTGGGTTGGTTCCAGGTCTTTGCTATTGTAAACAGTGCCTCAATGAGCATACATGTGCATGTATCTTTATAATAGAACAATTTATAATCCTTTGGTTATATATCCAGTAATGGGATTGCTGGGTCAAACTGAATTTCTACTTTTAGATCCTTGAGGGATTGCCACATTGTCTTCCACAGAGGTTGAACTAATTTACACTCCCACCAACAGTGCAAAAGTGTCCCTAAACATTTTTAAAAATAAAGACAATAAGTAATAAAGAAATCTTTCTGGAAGATTTTACTTTCTGAAGTTAATTATCATGCAGTATTAACAGTCTTGTAATCATTTTGAGTCACTGCCATTAATAATTCAATCAATGAGTTTAAATCTTTCCTACAAAAATTAAGAAGCAAACAAAAAAGAAAATTAGATTACAGACTATGTAAGTCTAAAAGTCAATTAAATTAGTTTCCTCAGTTCTTTTTACATGGCATCAAGACTACCCATAGTTGTACACTATACATATTTTAGACTCATTTTACAATTTCCTGCCCAAGTAGTATATAACTTTGTTCAGAATTTCACAAATCTTTTTAGTCAGATAATATTATTTATTTTAAGTATTGTAATGACAAAGTATCTGTATACAAAATAGATACACGTATCTTTTATAGTTTATATAAATATATTTCATTTTACTTTTATAAAGTAATAGCAAAGATTACTGAAAACTCATTTTAATTTTGTGTCAAATGTTTTGTGTGATTTTACCCAAGAACACAAAACATAATTATTACTTTATTACAAACTGCTTAACAAATCCTCTTCTCTTTTATTTTAATTCTCCTCTTTATTCTCATAGGTAAATTTCAAGAGTGTATAGGACTATGTTTTTAAAACCTAATTTGTTTTAATCTCCAGTCTAGTTCATTGCATGAGATAGGATGTGAGTCAAGACATAATCACAAGATATGTAAAGATTGCCACAGCCAAAATTGTTGTTAGGGGTAAATGCCCATTTTCTAATGTTATTCTTTTATTTAAATATAATTATTTTAGAAATACTAGGAAACTGGGGGCTGTAGGGAGTGTGGTGGGAGGAGAAACATCAGGATAATAACTAATGCATGTGGGGCTTAATACTCAGGTGATGCATTGACAGGTGCAGGAAACCACCATAGCACACATTTACCTGTGTAACAAACCTGCGCGTCTTTCACATGTATCCTAGAAGTTAAAATTTAATTTAATTTAAAAAAAGAAATACTAGGAAACATTCTTTCCCTTTTCCCTCCTTTTACTGTTTCCTCGGAAGGAAAAACAGGATTTGCTTGCTTCCCTTTGGTTGCTTGAAGACAATATTGAATGAGCTTCCTGAGAGTCGGCATCTTCACCTGATTCTTATATCTTGGTTATGGTCAGTTCCCTGATTTGTGGTCAGGGTCTGCACGCATGAGAGGAGGCTGCTGTTATCCAGATTTGCCAGTGAACATTTGAAAACGACTTTTGCAAACTCAGGGATAAATGATTAACTGTCCTAGTAAACGCAGATTAATAGACATATTTTGTAATCAGTATCAATAGCAAAATATACCCCTACCGTATTTTTTGGTTAGTTGTAAATAAGTTCTGTAGCGATGTAATTATGATGGGGAACTGAGGCCTCTCCCATCAACCAGCATTAACTTGCAATCATTTGAGTGAGTTACTTAAAAGTCTACCATCCACTCCTGTTCAAGGATTGAGTGAATTCCCAGACATCTTAACTGCAACATCATACAAAACTTAGAGGTAGAACCACCTAGTTAAGCCACTGAAATTCTTGGCTCCAATCAATCCTGTGACACAAATATGTTTCTTGTTATTTAAAGACACTATGTTTGTGGTTAATTTTTACGTACCAATATATACCTAATATAGGTGTGCTATTATGAGATACAAATATTCAGGATAACTTGTTACATAGCAATGGGTATCTACACAGGGGTGTTACTAATTGCCCTTGTCCAAAGCCCAAATTCAATACCCCTAACTTTCATAAAGAAAAAACTAATCTACATTTTGCATCTCGAAAGTACAGTCACCAATGATGTTCCTTAGATGTATCTGAGTATATGATCAGTCATCAATTCATTCATGTTGTTTCCTGTAATTTTAAGTCAATATTTTGTATATACTGAATGCCTTAAAAAGCAACCTATATGCTCTCCCTTGCCTCCACCCCACCCCCAACATGTATTGTTCCTCTCCCTGTGTCCCTGTGTTCCCATTGTTCAGCTTCCACTTTTAAGTGAGAACATACAACATTTGATTTTCTGTTCCTGCATTAGTTTGCTGAGGTTAACAGCTTCCAGCTTCATCCATGTTCCTGCAAAGGACATGATCTCAATCCTTCTTATGGCTGCATAGTATTCCATGGTGTATATTTACCACTTTTTTTTATTCATTCTATTATTGTTGACGGGTATTTGGGTTGATTCTATGTCTTTGCTATTGTGAATAGTGCTACAATAAACATACACATGCAGGTACCTTTATAATAGAATGATTTATAGTCTTTTGGGTGTATATTCAGTAATGGGATTGCTGGATCAGATGGTATTTCTGCCTCTAGATTTTTGAGGAATCTCCACAATGTCTTCCATGATGATTGAACTAATTTACACTCTTACCAATAGTATAAAAGCATTCCTTGACTGGTGTGAGATGGTATCTCATTGTAGTTTTGATTTGTATTTCCCTAGTAATCAGTGATGTTGAGCTTTGGTCGCATGTATGTCTTATTTTGAGAAGTGTCTGTTCATATCCTTTGCCCACTTTCCTTGTATATTTGTTAAAGTTTCTTATAGACTCTAGATATTAGGCCTTTGTCAGATGGATGTGGATAGGTTGCAAAAATTGTCTCCCATTCTGTAGGTTGTCTGAGGTTGTCTGTTCACTCTGATGATAGTGTGTGTGTGTGTGTGTGTGTGTGTGTGAGAGAGAGAGAGAGAGAGAGAGAGAGAGAGAGAGTGTGTGTGTGTGTTGCTGGGCAGAAGCTCTTTAGTTTAATTACATCCCATTTGTCAACTGTTGCTTTTGTTGCAATTGCTTTTGGCATTTTTGCCGTGAAATCTTTGTCTGTGCTTATGTCCTGAATGGTATTGCTTAGGTTGTTTTCCAGGGTTTTAATAGTTTGAAGTTTTTACATTTTAAGTTTTTAATCCTTCTTGAGTTCATTTTAGTATAATCTGTAATGAAGGAGTCTAGGTAATGAACGAGTCTAGTTTCAGTTTTTAGAATATGGCTAGCCAGTTCTCCCAGCACCATTTATTGAATAGAAAATCCATTGCCCATTGCTTATTTTTGTCAGGTTTGTCAAAAATCAGATGGTTGTAGCTGTGTGGTCTTATATCTGAGTTCTCTATTCTGTTACATTGGTCTGTGTGTCTATTTTTGTACAAGTACCATAGTCTTTTAATTACTATAGCCTTGTAGTATGGTTTGAGGTCAGGTAGCATGATAACCTCCAGTTTGTTCTTTTTGCTAAGGTTCATCTTGGCTATTTGTGCTCTTTTTTGGTTCTACATGAATTTTAAAATATTTTTTTCTAATTCTGTGAAGAATGTCAATGTTAGTTTAATGGGAATAGCACTTAATATATAAATTGCTTTGGGCATTATGGCCATTTTAACAATACAGATTCTTCCTATCCATGAGCATGGAATGTTTTTCTATTGTTTGTGTTCTCTCTGATTTCTTTGAGCAGTGGTTTGTAGTTCGCCTTGAAGAGGTCCTTCTTTTCTCTTGGTAGCTGTATTCCTAGATATCTTATTCTTTTTGTAGCAATTGTGAATGGGAGTTCAATTATAATTTGGTTCTCTGCTTCCCTGTTATTGATGTGTAAGACTGCTATTGATTTTTGCGCTTTCATTTTATATCCTGAGACTTTATTGAAGTTACTTATCAGCTTAAGAAGCTTTTGGGCTGAGATGATGCAGGTTTCTAGATATGTCATCTGCAAACAAAGATAACTTGACTTTTTCTTTTCCTATTTTTAATTTTTTTCTCTTGCCTGATTGCCCTGGCCAGAACTTCCACTACTATGTTGAATAGGAGTGGTGAGAGAGGGCATTCTTGTCCTCTGCCAGTTTTCAAGGGGAATGCTTCTGGCTTTTGTCCATTCAGTATGTTATTGCCTACAGGTTTGTAATATATGGCTGTTATTATTCTGAGCTATGTTCCTTCAATACCTAGTTTATTGAGAGTTTTTAGCATGAATGGCTATTGAATTTTATTGAAGGCCTTTTCTGTATCTATTGAGATAATCATGTGGGTTTTATCTTTAGTTCTGTTTATGTGATGAATCACATTTATTGATTTGTGTATGTTGACCCAGTCTTGCATCTTGGGGATGAAGCCAACTTGATTATGATGGATAAGCTTTTCGATGTGCTGCTGGATTCTGTTTCCCAGTGTTTTATTGAGGATTTTCGTATCCATGTTCATCAGGAATAATAGCCTGAAGTTTCCTTTTATGTTGTATCTCTGCCAGGTTTTGGTATCAGGATGATGCTGGCCTCATGAAATGAGTTAGGAAGGAGTTCCTCCTTTTCAATTTTTTGGAATAGTTTCAGTAGAAATGACACCAGCTCTTCTTAATATGCTTTATTCAAGTAATGGATTTAAAAATGGAAGAAGAGTCCTGAGATAAGAAGCACATGCAATCTCTAGAAGTTGGAAAAGCCAAAGAAATATTTCCCTAGAAGATCCAGAAGGAATGCATCCCTCTCAACATGTTGTTCCCATGACTTCTGACTTTCTGACTATAAGATAATAAATTTGGGTTGCTTTAAGGCACCAAATTTGTGGTGATTTGTTATAACAGTAATAGAAAATTAATACCTATATCAATAATTACAGTAATGTAAGTGGTCTGAACATCTCAATTAAAGGGCATAATTTTCAGATTGGATAAAAAAATAAGACTTAGCATATGCTCACTCCCACTTTAACATATGAAACAAAACGATAAAAAATATATCACATGATAACACTAAGGAAAAGCAAACTGGGATAGCTGTATCAATATAAGAGAAAACCACTTTCAGAACATGGAAGATTGTCAGACAAAAGAGAGTCATTTGATAATGATAACAGGATCAATTAAAAATATGACATAACCTTTATTAATATTTATCAATTTAAAAGAGTTTTAGAATTGACCAAGGAAAATGATAAAAATGTAAAGAGAAATACAGAATCTAAATTTATAATCAGAGATTTTAAACATCCTTTTTCAATAGAAAAATTAAGAAAAACATGAGTAAATATGTAGAAAATTTGGACAATACTATCAATTTGACCTAATTGATATTTATGTAATACTTCACTTAGGTACAGTAGAAAAGCACTATGTAAAACGTAGCCCAGATTCTATTACCTAAAATAAATCTCAGTAAATATAAACGTATTCAACTCATACACATTATGTTCTCCAACTACTGTGAAATTCCATTTAAATCAATAACAGAACAATATCTGGAAAATCATCAAATGTTCAGAAAGTAAATAATTCTTCTAAATAACATGAGTCCAAGAAAAAAATTGAATGGGAAGATAAAATGTATTTTAAATTGAAAGAAAATTAAAATTCAACGTATTAAAATTTGTGGGAAGTAGAGGACACAACACTTAGAGGAAACGTTATAGCACCAGCACTTGGGATAAAAAAGCAAGTTCTTACATTGTTGAGCTCAGTTTACAAATTAGAAATCTAGAAAAATAAGATAGAATTAATCTCAAAAGAGCGTAGAGAGAATAATAAAGGCAGCAGAGTTTAATAAAATCAAAACAAGGAAAAAAACAGAAGAGAAAACCAAGGAAATGAAGCAATCAAATATTGTCTTTTTATCTACCAATTAGGTAGGAAAGAGAAGACGAGGGAGAAGGAAAAGGAGAAGAAGCTTCAATGTAAACAGGATCCTGTCTGTCTCATTGAGTTATTTGCAGACACTTTTGGAATAGTGTGTGACCTATGGGAGGAATGCAGTAAGTAGCTGGTGAATAAATTAATTAATATTTCATTGAATATATTCTTATAAGAGCATCCTTTTCTTCTGATTAAATAGCATGAGACATTAAATAGAAAGTATTCTGTGTTCTCAGTATGTTATTGTGGCAGAATATTGTTTTGTGATTTAAAAAAATGCTCTCCATAAATTTTAACATAATAAAATATCATTTTGTTAAATTTTGCGTGGCACAACTTATGATGCAAATGTAGAGAACATACAGAGCAAAATGAAACTAGGCTTAAGTATACACTAACGAGAAGAGCGAACACTGCATGCAGAACACCTATTCAAACTTTTCAAGCAGCAATAAGAGCATTCAGGTGTATTTTTAAATTTTATTTTATTTTTGTTTATTGTTTTGCTTGTACTTGCCTATTATGGTGATCACATTATGGATGTTTCTAGCAAGAAAATGCTATTTCTTGTACAATACACCTGTCCATGATCACAATAATCATGCTACTTCTTAAAAAATATTCTATTTAAGTAACATAGCATTTTATAAATAAAAATATTTTCATATTCTTATTCTAAAATTCTATACTTTAATAATCTGTGGACATCTTATTTGCTAGATATAGGTTTTTTTTAAGGTATTTTATCACTCCATCTATGGTTGTTAATTTAAGTTAATAGTTTTCCAGATCTACATATCTCCACCGTATTTGATATTATGTGGCCAAAACCTAAATTTATATTTATTAAAATAAATACATGTTTTAAATGAAATATTATCTTTAAAACAGTCTTAAGTATTCTGGAATATTAATGACTACTTTAGCCCGAAAAAAATTATCTTCAATCATTCCATAGACACTAGCATGTTATTTTTTCCCCGAGTCACATCTACAATAATGTCTATTTCCTTGTGAAAGTGCTTAAATTGTAAAAGTAAACAGAATAAAGTGCACAGCAGTTAGGAACCTAACAGATGCATAATTTTGATAATTATTACACACTTCATTTAACCATAACACAATCACACATCAGCCTGGTCTTTTCGAAAAATACTTGAATACAGCAGTATTTTCCTTTGAGCGGCATGTTTTACCACTAGGTGGTGGTATCTCCTTTAGTCTTAGTTGGAATTGCTTTCAGTATCTGAAGATTACAATTTGAGTTTGTTGATTTAAATAGTGATGAATCAAAGAAACCGCATTATTTGCAGTGAAATTTGTTTCTCAACCCTCAATATTCTGTAAGACATCAGCTTTCTTTTATTTCATGTTTACAGGAGTCTAGTAAAGATGTATGAGCTAAATGTATTTATAATGGTTATTGTTCAGGTTTGTTCTTATTTAAAGAATAAGAATGACATTGCGTTTCTTAGTATCTTGAGAGTGGTCTAAACAATATGTATTGCCAGAGATAGAAATAACATCACTCTGTACCACTAGATTATTTTGAGACTTGGGTTATAATTAACAGACTGTCTGTTTTGTTACCCCTACAAAAATAATTGCTCTTTTTTAAATGCTCCACTTGGTGAAAAGAATCAACATTTCAGTATTTTCAAAAGAGCAGAAAACACAATGTAGTAGAATATTTTTCAGTTAAGTAATACAAAAGATTTTACAGGGATATTAGTGAACTATTTCTTTTTCCTGCTCTTTTCTTTTAAACAGTGTTTATAATTGGCTCTGTAGAAATCTTGAAAATACCTGTGACATTGCTATTTTCAATACTTACCACCATAGGTATAATGCAATGTTTTTGGAAATGTGATCTATTTCTACAGATTTACTTATTATGACAAATTAAACATATTTATTAATATGAAATGTTGGTAACTTTTTGGGAGTTGTGCTTCTCAAACTGTAGTCGTGTGTGTGTGTGTGTGTGTGTGTGTGTGTGTGTGTGTGTGTGTTTGCGTGTAATCTAGGGTAAAAAAATCTGGAGGACAAAATATATTTGTATTTTGAAAAGATAAATGAGCACTGAATACATACGTCCAAGGAAATATTCAGAAAGTGGCAACAAATTGGCCATAAAGATGTCTAGTATAGTACCATTTCTAGCAGTAAAACATTTGATATAATCTCAATATTCAGTAATAAAACTTGTTAAATTTTATGATACATCATACAATGGGAAATAAATATGAAAATACTGTTAGATAAGAATATTTATCAACATGAAAAATTTATGATTAACAAAGTAAAAATTTTAAAGCATTGAGAAAATAACTTCTGTAAAAACATACTGATGTGTTTATACTTACGTGTGTATCTAAAACCATATCTATAACATTATGCTTCCAAATAGGGGGTTGGCATTTCTGGAAAACACTGGCCTTCAGATTAGCTACAATAATAAAACTCTTAACTAAATATAGACATTTCAGAAATTTATTTTTAGAAAATAAACTTCAGTTAGATTTTCAGAATAATCAATAGATGTAGTTTGAACATGGAATGAGAAAGCTCATATTATATCATATCATCCATAGAATAAATGATTCAAAACTTAAGCAGTGGATAGTTTATATAGTAACTGTGAAATGCAAATCTGATATACAATAAATTGGTTAATCTCAACCTAAAAGTCAATTTTTGGATGCATATTAGTCCATTTGTCATTCTTTTGGTGATATGACCAGCAAACACCTCCTATATTCCTCTTAGGTAGAGAACACTGGACATGATGACAATCTGTTATGCACTTTGCAATACAAGAATCTCAAATAATAAAGTTTATTTCAGCATCCCTAGTAGACACGGGGAAGGCTGAAAGCTAGGGTGGAACTTCATTTGACAATTTTCAGGGTAGTGAGGAAATGAAAAGTTAAAGCTAAAGGAAAATAATTATTCTCATGGCTTCAGAAGAATATTGTTTCCTCTTATCAATTCTTATTTCTGATTACATATGAAGTGTGTACACAAACTAATGTTTACCAAAGAAAACTCTTGAGTATAAGGCCAGTGTCACGTTTTTTCTTTTGTTAATTTTTTTTTGAAAACCTATTTAATCTACCCTTATAAGTGATCACTTGAAAAATAGAATATCTCATGCTACTCTTCTTATATTCATGTTCCCTTTGTAAAATGATGTTGGGTGATTTCTACTTCATTTCACAACAGTCTTGGTTTCAGTTTTCAAAGTGTGTGTGTGTGTTTTTTAATTTGGTACTATGAATCTTCATAGCCAGGTAAGCATTCACTTCTGTGACACACAATTTGAAGATTCAGAAGTCAGTCATGATATTAAAGACTTTAGATTATCTCACAGTCTATAATTTTATATTGTCTATTTTTGTTTTGTTACAGTAACTGGAATATTGTTGCCTATTTTGAAGACATAGTGTGATATTTTTCTTCATAAAATTTTAAATTTTAAACCACATTTTAGTTAGCACATTACTCTAGGGAGCACAGGCTCTGAGTGAATAGAAAATATCAATTAGCAAAAGTTATAACTCATTTTTTATTATATTTCAACTAAGCAATTAAGCTTGATTTAATTACTGTCTATTCACTTAAAATATGACTAAATGATATAGGTGACATATTTTGAACCAAATTCTGGTTCAAGTAACTTCAGATTTTTATTTTTAAGAAAGGAATTTCCGTTTAAACAAAAATATACTTTGTATATCTCAAGCATCTATGTCTTATTCAAATCTCATATAGTTAGCAGGTACCCATTTCTACACAATATTTTTACAAAATAAATGCTCTTCAGATGACATCATTTCATTTCAGGGTCATTGCTAATGAATTTGTCAGTCATTGTTTCTAATTATTTATAAAACATTAGCTCAATGTTGTTATTACATCCTGACAATAGTGTAATTTTAAAGAGCTTTGGATAATAAAATACACTTCTTATATACAATGCAACGTATTCTTCATTATATTTGTAACAACATGATTCTAGAAACCAGAATTTCTAAAATCTCCCAATACAATCGTTTGCCATGAAGCAGTGGTTCTTTCTCAAAGTGTTGTGTCCCAACCAGCAGCACCAGCATAACCTGGGAAATTGCTAAAAATAAAAAATTATCAGGCCCCCTTTTTACTGAATTAATCAGAAACATTGGCAATGGAGCTCAGCAATCCATATTTTAATAATTCTTCCAGGTGACTCTGATGCATATTACAATTTAATAGCTACTGTTAGATAGTTAAAAGAGTTGCAAATAGTGTTTAATTAATTATTATGTTATAAATGTATGCTTTATGAGATACTCAAGGTTTTCACTTTAAATTATAAAGGATCTATTAAGTCTATGAATAATTAACCTGTAGTTTCAACTGTTCACTATTAGCTCAAATGCTCAACTGTAGAGAATAATAGTGCAGGGGGTGTCACTGTACTGCTTCTTCCAGAAATCTAGAACATAATTGATGCACATAATAGAGACGCATATTTGAATTTCAGGGTTTTTATTAAATGAGAAACATTCTAAGATTTTCTAGAAAGCCATTCAGAGTAGATTAATTTTTTCCCAAGACAGCTATGCCTGAAGGTATTCATAAGTAAAAGCAATAACTTTCTGATAATGATTTACGTTCTCCTTGGCAGGCAGTCTGATAGCCACATTTCAATTAGGACTTGGTGGTACAATCACAATGTATCTTTAAGGAGATCATTGACTTACAGAAATAAATGTCACCTGCAGCCTTACCAGTCCTCACTTCCAAGCATCCTCAATTCTTAGTATCTAAGTAATATAATCTATAATCTATCAATGGCAGTCTTCTTACAGCCTTCATTCTTTTTAGGGGTATCCAATCTTTTGGCTTCCCTGGGCTACATTGAAAGAATAAGAATTGTCCTGGGCCACACATAAAATACACTAACACTAATGATAGCTGATGAGGAAAAATAAAGCAAAATATTTTCAAAACGTTTTAAGAAAGTTTGCGAATTTGTGTTGGGCTGCATTCAAATCCCTCATGGACCTCATGTGGTCTGTGGGTCATGAGTTGGACAAACTTGCTTTAAATCTTCCTGAAGCCATTAAGTTGATGTTTTCAAAGGTACTGGATTGTCCTTCAAACAGTGCATTACTTCTCTGCGTGGTCATATTTCTGAAGTTGTTCAGGCCCCTTAGTGATTCATGATTATACATCCAGGGGAAAAAAGATAATAATATGTTTTGTTTTAGTATTAAGAACCTGTTGTATTTTGACTCCTTTAAGGATTTATAGAACAATGAAATCTAAATAATTATATCTTTTTAAAATGGAGGTCGTAGACTTAGAAAGCTAGTATTGGCCATGTGATGATTTTGTGAGTTTACAGAACAATATTTAACTTTTATCAGTCGCAAGATTTCTACCTGTAAAATTAGAGTACTCACAATAGTTTCTACTGAAGAATAGGCTATCCCGTGGGCATAATTTCTATATATCTGGAGACAGTGCTGTCAAAACTACTGAAAGTGATTCTCTTTCTTTCTCCTCTTCTCTCAAAATAACAGCCAGAGCAACTTAGCCATAAATCAGATCAGTCTATTTGTTAAATCAGCTGCAGTAAGCTGTGTTACTGCTTTGTGAATCATTTCTTTTAGTTGCATTCTACTCAATTCTTCCCATGACCTAAATTTGACCTGTATAATGGGGTAGTGGAGCTTTCAGAGTGTTCTGACAAGATCTAGATATATATGTTTGTTGAAATTCAAAGATGTGTGCTAATATGTACAATGTTTAATGACCTTATTGCTTGGGAAAAAAACCCTATTTGATTATAATTTATTTAACAACCAGTCAATATTATAGCATGATATAAATAGATGTTCTTTACAAAGCGCTATGATACAAGAGCTGAAGAAACAAAGTATACAGAATCCTTTCTTTGCATACATTTAAGTAGAGGCATAAACATGGTAATACCATAAGAGAGGTAATTCCAGATGGATTAAAAACTTAAACATAAGACCTAATACCATAAAAACCCTAGAAGAAAACCTAGGCAAAACCATTCAGGACATAGGCATAGGCAAGGAATTCATGACTAAAACACCAAAAGCATTGGCAACAAAAGCCAAAATAGACCAATGGGACCAAATTAAACTCCAGAGCTTCTGTACAGCAAAAGAAACAATCATTAGAGTGAACCAGTAACCAACAGAATGGGAAAAAATTTTTGCGATCTACCCATCTGACAAAGGGCTAATATCCAGAATCTACAAAAAAACTAAAACAAATTTACAAGGAAAAAACAAACCTGTTCAAAAGTGGGCAAATATATGAACAGACACTTTTCAAAAGAAGACATATATGAGGCCAAGAAACATGAAAAAATACTCATTATTAGAGAAAAGCAAATCAAATCTACATTGAGATACCATCTCATGCTAGTTAGAATGGCTATCATTAAAAAATCCGGAGACAACAGATGCTGGAGAGGATGTGGAGAAATAGAAACACTCATACACTGTTGGTGGGAGTGTAAATTAGTTCAACCATTGTGGAAGACAGTGTGGTGATTCCTCAAGGACCTAGAAATAGAAATTCCATTTGACCCAGCAATCCCATTACTGGGTATATATCCAAAGGATTATAAATGGTTCTATTGTAAGGATACATGCACAGGAATGTTTATTTCAGCACTGTTT
The DNA here is from genome assembly GCA_031835075.1 of Saguinus oedipus. Lineage (NCBI taxonomy): Eukaryota > Metazoa > Chordata > Mammalia > Primates > Cebidae > Saguinus > Saguinus oedipus. The sequence goes on along the minus strand of CM063186.1, from coordinate 49,509,432 downwards.
ACAATAGCAAAGACTTGGAACCAACCAAAATGCCCATAGATGATAGACTGGACAGGGAAAATGTGGCACATATACCCATGGAATACTATGCAGCCATAAAAAAAATGATGACTTCGTGGCCTTTGCAGGGACATGGATGAACCTGGAAACCATCATTCTCAGCAAACTGACACAAGAACAGAAAATCAAACACTGCATGTTCTCAGTCATAGACGGGTGTGTGCTGCTCAGTCATAGACGGGTGTGTGCTGCTCTCCTCCCTGTGTCCATGTGTTCTCATAATGAGAAATAGTATGGTAGAGACACATAGAAGAGATGGTCATTATTGAAAAAAACACAAAATTATCTCACTTGGTTGGATCACGAGGTCAAGAGATTGAGACCATCCAGGTCAACATGGTGAAACCCCGTCTCTACCAAAAATACAAAAAATTAGCTGGGCATGGTGGCGTGTGCCTGTGATCCCAGCTACTCATAATGAGAACACATGGACACAGGGAGGAGAGCAGCACACACTGGGGTCTGTGGTGGGGGAACTAGGGGAAGGACAGTTGGGGAGGGGAGTTGGGGCAGGATAACATGAGGAGAAATGCCAGATACAGGTGACAGGGAGGAAGGCAGCAAACCATGTTGCCATGTATGTACCTATGCAACAATCCTGTATGTTCTTCACATGTACCCACAAACCTAAAACACACAGAAAATATATATATATATTATAAATTAGAATTTCTAATATCATCCAATATAATCATTTACCATGAAGCAGTGGTTCGTTCTTAAAGTGTTCTTTTTTAGCAATCTCCCAACCAGCAACACCACATAACCTGGGAGATTGCTAAAAAAATACATGCATGTGTATATTCATGGCAGCACTATCCACAATGGCAAAGACATGAAATCAGCCTAGGTACCCATCAGTGGTGGATTGAATAGAGAAAATGTGATACATATAGACCATAGAATACGATGCAGACATAAAATATAATAAAATCATGTTCTTTGCAGCAACATGGATGCTGCTGGAGGCCATCATACAGAAAACCAAATACTGCATCTTCTTATTTAGAAATGGGAATTAAACATTGGGTACTCATGGACATAAAGACAGCAATGATAGATACTGGGGTATATTAGAGGGGAGTTGGAGAAATGCAAGGGTTGAAAAAGTATTGGGTACTATGCTCAGTATTTGGGTGACAGGATCATTTATACCCCAAACCTCAGCATCATGGAATGAAAAAATGTAACAAACCTACATATGTAACCCTTGAATCTAAAATAAAAGTTAACATTTAAAAAAGGTAAATGCAGATAATTAAAATTATATTAGAACATAAAGAATAAATATCCACTTTTTTCAGGAGCTTAGATATATAGAGTGCTTTATAAGGCTTCAGACTTTTGAAGCTATTTTTCTTTTTTCATGGAATATTTTGATTTTAGGATTTTAAGACTAATGAGAAAATCAATAAAACTAGGTTAGAATTCAAAATGTAATTAGCAGAAGACAGAGCAAAGAAAATCTGGTAGGGATGGAGAGAAATAGTATGGTAGAGACACATAGAAGAGATGGTCATTATTGAAAAAAACACAAAATTACCTCACTTGGTTGGATCACGAGGTCAAGAGATTGAGACCATCCAGGTCAACATGGTGAAACCCCGTCTCTACCAAAAATACAAAAAATTAGCTGGGCATGGTGGCGTGTGCCTGTGATCCCAGCTACTCAGGAGGCTGAGGCAGGAGAATTGTCTGAACCCAGGAGGCGGAGGTTGTGGTGAGCCGAGATGGTGCCATTGCACTCCAGCCTGGGTAACAAGAGCAAAACTCAGTCTCAAAAAAAAAAAAAAAAAATGTTCTTTTTTAAAAATTGGTAGTTACCTGAAAATTCAAAACACAGTACAGAGAATTTTTTTATGTTCTCTACTGAATTTTCCCTAGTATTAATATTTGATATATGAGACATATTTATTAAAAATCTTAAGTAAATGAGCATTGAAAGACTACTATTAATTAGACAGATTTATTTACAATTGACCAATTTTTTCATATTATCCTTGTTCTGTTCCAGGTTTAATTCCTGGATACCATATTGCAATTAGGCACATGATAATTTTAATCACATACATGAGATATCTTCCCTATGTGTTAGGTTTATAGAATTAGTAAATTAAATTCAATTAAGTACAAACTTTCAATTAAGAAGTGATGACCATTTCCTGTTATGTTAATCTTAGGAACTAACCTGATTCATGAAGCCTTCCTCAGAGATTATATCAATGAACAGAATTTTACAACTGCATTCAGGTACAACTAACAGAAGAGGAAAAAAAAAAGAATTTACATCTGATTTCCATTGAGCAAAATCTAATGATACATTTTTTTTTCCAGAAAACCCCACGTTTATTATGTTTCTACAATAAATGTGACAAAGAGATTATATTTGGTTATGCATTTTTATTTTCCAAATATTTCTTCACATCATTGTATTTAATAATTCTGGAAAACCTCTTTAGAAGTCAGTAGACTAGATAGATAACCATACATGAAGCCTTGGTGAGCATTTGAATAACATAACCTATGTTTTTAAAAAAGTTATATGGCTTTTAAAACTCACAAAATTTTCTTTTCTTTTTAAAATTATATTAAGTTCTGGGGTGCATGTGCAGAACATGCAGGTTTGTTACATAGGTATACACGTGCCATGGTGGTTTGCTGCATCCATCCCCCTGTCACCTACATTAGCTGTTTCTGCTCATGTTACCCCTCCCCAATTCTCCCACCCCCTGCTATCCCTCCCCTAGCAGGCCCTGATGTGTGATGTTCCCCTCCCCGTGTACATGTATTCTCATTGTTCAACTCCCACTTATGAATGAGAACATACAGTGTTTGGTTTTCTGTTAACACAATTTTCTTTTTAGCACTTACCAGAAAATAGAAAGTGGCCTAAGTCATTGGTTACATTCTGCTTTTATTAAAACATTGACATTCAATATTTCTGTGGGCTATATGCAACAAAATTGATTTCAATTATATTGATGATTTTGTGGCTAAAGAGTGATCTGCTCATTAATGCATAATCTAAACCATCATATAGAATTTAATTTGAAATGGGTATTAAAATACAATATTTATTGAACTACTTTGAACGTTGGATCTCCTAATGTTAAAATATTTTTATTAATCAAAACTTTTAGAAAATAGCTGGATGTGTTGGTATGCACATATAATCCTAGTTACTCAGCAGGCTGAGTTGAGAGTATTGCTTGAGAGCAGGAATTCAAGGTTAAAATGAGGTATGTTCACATCACTACATTCCAGCCTGGGTGACAAAGCAAGACCCTGCCTTTGATGTACTAAAATATACACACACATATATATGTATATAATCTGTATATATATTTAGTATAATTATTAATTGATCATTATGTCATACAAACATACATCAAAAGTAAGACCTTTTTTATTGTACTTTAAGTTCTGGAGTACATGTGCAGAACATGAAGGTTTGTTATATAGCTATACATGTGCCGTGGCAGTTGGCTGCATCCATCACTCTGTCATCTGCATTAGATATATATATATCCAGCAACATGATCTGGGTTGTTATCTAATAACTGCATTAGAGAAATTATCTGCAATTCATATTTTCTAAATGTCCTCTCATTGCAACCTGCAAAAAACAACTAGATTAATTTTTCTTAAGCACTGAATTTGTAACAGAATCCCAAACTCAAAATCTTCTCTACAATACAAAAGGTAATTGCAGTAATCTGATAGGAGAGACCTTCATGGCTAGGGTTCCACATTACCATCAACCTTATTTCACCTAAATATTGTATATAAAATGTAATTGACATAGCAATTTTTAAAAAGTAAAACAGTATAATTTTCTCTATTTTTTTCTAACCCAAATTTTTATTCTATGTGAGTGTCAGAACATTTTGGGTAGGTTTGAAATTTCATGCTGCCGGCATCTGTCCTGGAATTCTAGGTGACTTATTTACCACCAAGAAATCAATGTAGAGGCCGACATGCCCAGTCTCAGATATCTGAGTTCATTTGTCGACAAAGATATTTCCATTTTTCTTCTTGAATCTCAGTTATTAGTCTGTGTATATTGCTGCTAAGATAAGGCTGATTCCCAATAAGATGTTCCCTTCTGGTCCAGTGGCAATCTCCATGCCTCATTTTAGTGTGTGAACTGCAAGTCCAATGTCTCACTAAAGCATGGGCATCATTGAAGTTTGTTTAAATATGTGTCTGCTTAGACCTAATATACAGCCTCTCTTTTTTTGGACTTCTTGAATGGTTCAGGGATCATCTTCTCTCCAATTTCATAAATTTCTTTTGAGTACCACCATTTTACTCAAGCCAAGACTAGAAGCAGCAGCTATTTTTCCTCGATATATGACTCGATAAGTCTAAACTTCTTTGCCCTTCCTTCTGTCCTCTTCTGACCTAGACATATCTATACTTCCATGTCTGTATCTATATATTATGTTTCTTTTTTTTATTTGGGAAAGGGGAGGCCAAACCTAATCAAACCACATGTTAACAAACCATTTGTTTAAACTTCTTTATTTCCTTAAGGATACATACTCCTAGAGTTCCAGGGGAAAAGTATTTTGGTTATCATCCTTGAAGAAATAAACACAGAATAGCCGTATTTGTCAATGGGAAAGGAGAGAAACACAAAGGAAGGAAATACATGAGAAAATAGTGAATATGTAAAACTATACTCCAACATCAATCAAGTAGAAGAATTTTGTGCACATTAAATATTTTTCAGCTTGACAAACAATGTGTACATTGTTTGATGTCTACAACCTGCACTTAATTTTCCCTTTTCTCATTTGTGCTTATGCAAATCCTTTTATCTGTCAGTCTCCTTCAAATTTAAATTATTCTGTAAAAATTTTCATGGCAACATCAGACAAAAGTGGTTTCTTTCTTGTGGTTGATCTGTGCAATAAGAATGGACACCCAACCAACTATTTAGTTCAGTTGTTGAGGCTGATGATGCCACACACAGACATCAAGAGGGTAGGAAGCAGTTTATTACTCACATAATGAGGCTTTATGGGGTAAACACAGCTAGTTTTATAACAGGAGAAAAACAGTTTGAGAGAGCAAAGGTTGGGATGGGGGTACAGCCAGTGGGTTATCTTTTCTTATGGTTAGGGAAAGGAATAAGAGTGAGGGCTCCCACAGGCAGGCCTGAATCTGCATGATCTGAATTTGCCAACAACCAATATCAATAGAGTGAGGTAGACTTTCTTATAAGCTTCCACTTTGCACTGAAATATTCCATAGTGTGCATGGATGATATGACCCCAAAAATAAAATAAAATTAAATGTTTGGCACTTTCAATCAGCTTCACAGAATCGGACCTCATGGGTTTTCCCCTCTGGTCAAAATACTTAATATGGCCGCATATAGTGTTAAACAGAGCCTTCAAAGATCAAAACACGTTATACAAGAACTATTTAGAGAAGGGGTCATTATCCCCACGGTTTCTCTTTATTTAACAACAGTATTTGGTCTATTCTTAAAACTGGAAATAATGAATAGCACTTAATGATGGATTATTGCAACCTTAATGTCATAATCCACCCATTAAGTCTTCTTTACCCAATATTACTTAAATTACTGACTACATTCAATCCAATCAGCAAAGGGTAAGTACTTTGCAGTCACAGATTTAGCTAATAAGTTCTGTTTTGCCTATTTCAACAGCTTCTTAGCTGCAGTTTTTCTTCATCTTCAAAAAGATAATACATCCTTATGCAACAACCCAGGGACATCTCAACAGATTTACTGTTGCACACAGCTTCTGAAGGTAAGAACTTAATCACATTAAAATTTTTCTAGGAACATATGTATGACATTATATTGATCTCATCCTCTTCCTAGCGGACTCTACTTACACATGCATTCAGGACAACTAAACATTCAAAATAGAGTTCACCAAAATTAGTGGACTACTGACTCACATAAAGTAAAAGGCCTCACCACCTCAGTAAAATTTCTCACTGTCATTTGATTAGATAGAGGGTGCCCATTCCTGACACTGTAAAGAAACAGCTGTTTACTCTGTCATCACCCACAATGTTAAAGCATATTCAACTTCTTTTAGCCCATTTAGATTCTGGAAGAAACATATTCCTTATTTACATTTATTTAAGCTCCTTTATGTTATTACTCACAAATTGACTTATTCTGAATGGGCCACCCTACAACAAAAGACTCTAGAATTTATTAAAACTGCAAAACAGAGACTTAGGTGTCCCCCAAAGATTGTTCATTGTATAGGCTTTGGCAACCTCCTCTTATGTCTTTTAGAGGTTCCATACTACCCATGTGATATGGTTTGGCTGTGTCCCCACCCACATCTTATCTTGAATTGCAGTTCCCATAATCCCCATGTGCCATATGGGGGCTGGGGGTAGGTAACTGAATCATGGGGGTGGGTTTTTCCCATGCTGTTCTTGTGATAGTGAATAAGTCTCACTAGATCTGATTGTTTCATAAAGGGCCGTTCCCCTGCATACACCTCTTCCCTGCCATCATGTAAGACATGTCTTTGCTCCTCCTTTGACTTCCACCATAATTGTGAGATCTCCAAAGGCTTGTGGAAGTGTGAGTCCATTAATACACCACGACGGGAAGGACCACTGTTACACATAAGAGAGCCCACTGCCTAACAGCCACTTTCTGTTGCCTAAACAGAATGCCCCTGATCAAGAATGAGACCCAAGGTTCAGCACAAGTGGCCAAACATCATGCAGTAATCTTAACAATAAATGCTCTGGTCAAGAATCAGCCACATCTGCATAATTTTACTGAATACTGATCTGTGGACAATGGTCTGGCCATTTGGGCAGGCCAATGGCAGCAACAAAGTTTTCATGTCCAACATTCTCTACTTTGGAAAAAAAATTTTGTGAATTACAAGTACCCACTATATAACCAGGGTTGCATGTCCTTTTACATAATGATGCCACAATACAAATCTTTATCAAATTATTCCTTATCCCCTTCTGAGTTCTAGACATTAATGATCACGTGCAATTCATTGTGAGCAAGGAACACATTTTGCTTCACAAAATACACAATGCTGGGCTCATATACCAGTTGGAGTTTTCCAGGAAAAAAAAAAAGAACTAATGCAGAGAGAGAGAGACAAAGAGAGAGAGACAGAGACAGAGAGACAGAGAGAGAGAATGCATGAGATTTATTATGGAAATTAGTAATATCATGGGGTTTCATGGAGGCTAGCAGATCCCAAGGTTTACAGAGCAAGTCACAAAACTAGAGACCCAGGAGAATCAATGAGGTAGTTTCAGTCCAAAGGCTGGCAGGCTCAAAAATCAGAAAAAGCTGATCTTTCAGTTTGAGTTTGAAGTAAGGAAAAAAAGCCAATGTCACAGTTCAGAAAGTGTCAGGTAGGAGGATTCTTTCTTACTCCAGGGAGATTCAGACATTTTGTTTTATTCGGATTTCCAACAGATTAGGTAAGTTCCAACTACAATACAGCAGAAAACCTGGTCTACTCAGTCTACTGATAAAAATGTTGATTGCATCCCAAATACTGTCACAGAAACACCCAGAATAATGTTTAAGCAAACACTGGGGCATATCTCATCACCCTGTTAAATTAATAAATAAAATTAACCATCTCCACTGACTGAAGAATTCTATGAAAGTTTTATTTCCTTACCATTCTCATGATGTGAGCCTCATAAGGAGCCATAATGGCTTACTATAACAACTTTAAATGCAATTAAATAAATCATGGCACATTTTAATCCTCAAACATTGGAGTGATAATAAAGAGTCTGAATTGATTTTTGATGTCTTATTGTTAATAATTTTTATGCCTTACCACCCACCCTTCTCTTTCATTCCACATCTTGGCAAGCTGGTTATATATCCTAGATTGCTGCCCTGGTGCTAGTGGAAAGTTAGTTCCAAATGCACACTAACTCCCAACCCCAAGCAAAGTAACAGGCAAGCTACTCGTCCCTCCATATTGTCTTAAGCCATTTTTCAGACCTGTTTTGGAGATTGCCATGATCTATCCAGAAAATCTCATTATGTGAGAAATAAATCTTTTTGTATTCTCTTAGTGTATGTGTGATATAATCAGCTTTAATTTCCAAATTAAGTTGGGGTCTCAGGTTTATTCTTCTTTCACATCATACTCACAAATTCTCTCTTGTTTCTGTCTTCCTGTAAAATCACAGATATCACTTTCTAACCTAAAATTCTCGCCTTTATATCCATACCTTTGCAGCTAGGGATTAAGGTATGACCTTATCAAATTGGCAATGAGGATGCTATATGTACCTTGAACCCATGATTCCCATAGCAAGTGAGGTTACCAAAAATGTGATTATTAAGAGAAATATACATGAAACATATTAACTATGATTTTTTTCCAAGAGATATAGTAAAAAGTATTATATATGTTTTCTAGGTAGACAGCATTTTTTTGGTGTTACCTGTTTGTTAAATTATTGTTATTATACTTTAATTTCTGGGGTGCATGTGCAGAACATGCAGGTTTGTTACATAGTTATACACATGCCATGGTGGTTTGCTGTATCCATCACTCCGTCATCTACATTAGGTATTTCTCCTAATGTTATCCCTCCACTAGACCCACATCCCCTGCTATCCCTCCCCTAGCCCCCCCATCCCCCAACAGGCCCCTGTGTATGATGTTTCTCTCCCTGTGTCAATGTGTTCTCATTGTTCAACACCTGTCAATCAAATTTGCTTGTTGGAAAATGTGTGTCACTGTGTTGTAAACTAATGATGATTAGTATTTTCCTTATTCCCTACTTTTCTGCCATATTATTAAAATATATAAAGAAAAAATAAATATAATAGAGCTTATTAAAGAATATATATAATAGTTACGGTTAACAGTAAAATGGCTCCAGATGGAGCCCTTAAAATATAAAATAACCTAACATTATAGAGCAGAGCAGTCTTGTAGCATTCATTACCAAGTTCAAAACGTGTTCCAAAGTAGACTACTTATTTTCCTTCCTTAAGAAGTACAGACTGTATAGGTCAGGTAGTCAAGCAAAATCTCCACAGCAGGATACATAAATTTGAAATCTTTCAAAAGGCAATGTTTTTATTCCTTATAATTAGGCAATTAATTCTATTGGCATTTATAGGCTGCATGTGGTGAGAGAAAAAGAGATAAAGAAAAGTTGTAAAATTAAATATTTCAATTTTACTTTAAAGGTCACTGAATTATATGACCCACCTTAGGAGTATTTAACTTGAAATAAAGAAGTCAGGAAACAAATGAGCTGAAAAACTCCAGTTGTGAAGTTTGCTACTTTAATTAGAACATAAAAGATTTTCTTTTTAAGAACTCACTGGTGTGTTTGAATATGTGATCTCTGTAAGTGTCTTGAATTAAATCTTATATATTTCCCATTGTTTTATTCGACATATGTATATTCTGTATTCCATATCTAGTTTCTCTTTTATGATACAAAACACAGGATTAAAATAATAGAATTTTATTTCTCTCATATGACAGAAAAGCATATTTCCACAGAGTATAAATGAGCAAGTGGAAGTTTAGATGTCATGCTCTTGGAACAGAATGAATTTATCTGCTAAAAATTCATCAATATTTACTAAATTTATTTAGTATCATTAAAAAAATCAGGTAATAGTGTTAATAAATTTGCCTCTTTAGCAATGATTTCTTCTTTGCTGGAAAAAATAAAGGAATATTTCCAAAATATAAACTTTTACTCATAAAATAATTCAAGAGAGATATCTAAAATGTTTTTAATATAAATGCATAATAGGTCTATGTGAAAGATGTTTTCTAAAAGAGATAATACGTTTTTGCTTTTACAATCCCAACAGGACACACACATTTATCATATATTAGGCCACAGTAAAATCTGAATGAATTTTTGAAAGGGAAATAATATATTGACAACAAATAACTTATCTTTTATGAGTAATAGTTTAAGAGATAATTACACATTAATGCATTAAAAAAATAATTTTCTGCAGGGCACGGTGGCTTACGCCTGTAATTCCAGCACTTTTGGTGGCTGAGGCAGGCAGATCACAAGGTCAAGAGATTGAGACTACCCTGGCCAACACGCTGAAACCTGTCTCTACTGTAAAATGCAAAAAAATTAGCTGATTGTGGTGGCACATGCCAGTAGTCCCAGCTACTTGGGAGGCTGAGGCAGGAGAATTGCTTGAACCTGGGAGGCAGAGGTTGCGGTGAGCCAAGATCATGCCACTGCACTCCAACCTGGCGCCTGGCAATAGCACGAGACTCTGTCTCAAAAAGTAATAATAATAATATAATAATACTTTTCTTTCTTTTTTTCTTACATATACAAGGTCTAGTTATACATAAGAATCTAAGGATGAAGCAATCTTCATACCAGAGATAACACATGTAAGTTCTCAATAACTTGACTATCCGTATGAGGTGCTCTTTAAATGCTGGCTGTTATTATCATTTTTTGTATTACAAGCTTTAATTGAATGCATTGAACTTTTACTGGATTGAATGTAAGTTTTAAAGTATTTTTCCTCTGTACAGACATTTTTTTAAATCAGTTCTGGGATATCTGTGCAGAACATGCACGTTTCTTACGTAGGTATACATGGTATACATGTGCCATGATGGTTTGCTGCACCCATCAACCCATCATCTATGTTGGGTATTTCTCCTAATGCTATCCATCTCCTTAACTCCCATCCCCCAATAGGCCCCAGTATCTGACGTTTCCCTCTCTGTGCCCTTACGTTCTCACTATTCAACTCCCACTTATGAGTGAGAACATGTGGTGTTTGGTTTTCTGTTTCTGTGTTAGTTTGCTGAGAATGATGGTTTCCAGCTTCATCCCTGTCCCTGAAAAGGACATGAACTCAAATATTTTTATGGCTGCATAGTATTCCATGGTGTATACGTGTCACATTTCCTTTCCCTAGTCTATCATTGATGGGTATTTGGGTTGGTTCTAAGTCTTTGCTATTATGAATAGTGCTGCAATAAATACACATGTGCATGTGTCTTCATAGAAGAATCATTTATAATCCTTTGGGTATATACCCAGTGATGGGATTGCTGGATCAAATGGTATTACAAATTCTAGATCCTTGAGGAATCACCACACTGTCTCCAACAATGACTGAACTAACTACACTCCCACCAACAGTGTAAAAGTGTTGCTATTTCTCAACATCCCCTCCAGCATCTGTTGTGTCCTGACTTTTTAACGAATGCCACTCTAACTGGAATGAGATAGTATCTCGTGGTTTTGATTTTCATTTCTCCAATGACCAGTAATGATGAGCTTTTTTTTATACGTTTGTTGGCCACATAAATGTCTTCTTTTGAAAAGCATCTATTCATAAACTTTACACAGTTTCAGATGGGATTATTTGTTTATTTTTTATAAGATTTTTTAAGTACCTTGTAGGTTCTGGATGTTAGCCCTTTGTCAGATGGATACATTGCAAAAATTTTCTCCCATTCTGTAGGTTGCCTGTTCACTTTGATGATAGTTTCCTTTGCTGTGCAGAAACTCTTTTGTTTCATTAGATCCCATTTGACAATTCTGGCTTTTGTTGCCATTGCTTTTGGTGTTTTAGTCATGAAGTCTTTGCCCATACCTATGTCCTGAATGGTATTGCCTAGGTTTTCTTCTATGGTTTTGGGTCTTATGTTTAAATCTTTAATTCATTTTGAGTTATATTTGTATAAGGTGTGAGGATGGAGTCCAGTTTCAGCTTTCTGCATATGGCTGGCCAGTTTTTCCAGCAGCATTTATTAAATAGGGAATCCTTTCTCCATTGCTTTTTTTGGTCAGATTTGTCAAATATTAGATTGGTGTAGATGTGTGTTGTTATTTCTGAGGTCTCTCTTCTGTTCCATTGGTCTATACATCTCTTTTGGTAGCAGTACCATACTGTTTTGGTTGCTGTAGCCTTGTAGTATAGTTTGAAGTCAGTTAGTGTGATGCCTCCAGCTTTGTTCTTTTTGCTCAGGATTATCTTGGCTATCTGGACTCTTCTTTGGTTCCATACAAAAGTTAAAGTAATTTTTCTAATTCTATGAAGAAAGTCAATGGTACTTTGATGGAAATAGCATTGAATCTATAAATTACTTTGGTCAGTATGGCCATTTTCATGATATTGATTTTTCTTATCCATGAATATGGACTATAAGAATATTTTCCTTTGCTGAGACTACCATTTATCACTGAATGTAAGTTTTCAATTCACCTATTAACTGAATTTCAGGGTAGTCATCCATCCAACAACTGAAGACTACTTTAATAAGCCTCTCTTCCACATATACATGGAATTAGGTGTGTATTATGACCCATCTGAAGAAGGTAGAACTGGTGTGTACAACTGCTGGGTTTTGCCATTAAAGGAAAAGCACATACTACCACTCTCCTCTTTCTTCTTTCATTTGCCTGCAATGTGAATGTGATGATTAAAGCAAAAACAGCCACAGGATGGTTTGCTGAACATGACAGCATAATTAGAAAGAACCTGGAACCATGGCATTATAAGCTATTTCCAGCATTGAAGAGAACTATTTGGATTTATATGGAACACCTAGCAGACCTTCAATTTTTCTACACTACCATCCCTGACAGTTGTATTCCCAGTTGTAACACTAGCTCATTCCACTAAATGAAAGGGAATACAATGCATTGGTATATTTATTGTCATTCCTTTCTTGCCAAATTATTATGTAAATTAAAGTAATAAGAATAAAAATTCTCACTTTAGTTCATTTGTTTGGAAAATTATTTAACTGCAAAATAAAAATAACTTAAGAAAATAACTGAAGACTTATGAAGACTCTTTCCAAACTGCAATTAATTATAAAGCAAGTAAATAGTGTTATACTAGAACAAACTGAAAGACTAGCTATAGTAAGAACTGTAGTAGCAAGTCTTATAAGGAATTTAATACATAAAATGTTATTGATGGCATTTAAACACTTGACAACACATGTGAACAAAATAAAGTTCATTCCTAGTTCATTCGATGTTTGCAACTTATGAGATTGACTCAGGAATAAAATTTCCGATGAAAAAATTTAGAAAAGAAAAATCTACAAGAAAAAATAAGCAATTGGTAAAATAGTTTAAGAGACATACAGCTATACATAATAAAATATGAAATCAAATGTTTAATTACACTAATAATCAAGGCAATATGAACAGAAATATTAGATTAATATTTTCTAAGATATGTGGGATTTCCTAATACACTATTAGACAGCATTTGAGGTTAGGATGGGATTACCTGAATCATGATTTTCTGACGCAGTCGGAAGATACTCTGTTTGCTGCAAGGAGGGGGAGAAAAGTTTGCTTTTTCTACATTTTCAATATAACTAACTCATTTTTTTATATAATAAAAATACGATAGGGCACTGAAGCTTCAACTCAATTTTATGAAAAAATTGACTTGTCCATTAGTTTCTGCACTTTGTTCAAATTCATGGTGTGTATGACATTAACATTTGTTGTCAATGTCAATGCTATATTAAATAGGTGATGTGGCTTATCTATGTAGTATGGTTTTAAATGGAGCTGATGCTGGCTTTTGTTTATTTTCACTTCCTTGACTAAAACTCCAAAATTATTTTTAAATTATCCTCTTAACAACAATTGAGCAACCTCAATGTTATTATGCCTTATAATATAGAATTATCATTTTGCCATTTTAAAAGGAGAAGAGACAGGACATTAAAAACAAAAACCCAAACAGAACACAACAAGGAGCTGATAAAGTAACATTTTTGACTTTATTGTCTAGATAATATGAGCTGCTAAAAATAAATGGAGATGACTGAAAAAGCAGTAAACAGGAACTGACATAATGGGGAGTGTGAAAATGCTTGAAGAAGATATACACAAAACAATTGAGAAGTAGATTCAGAGCTCTTCTTGCTCTAAAGTGTGTTACTTTGTGAAGCCTAGCTTAGCTGAAGATTGTGAGGCTACATAAGTGTAATACATAAATGTCTTCATTTTGAATTTTGGTTTTGGGGTTTTGTTTTAGAGACAGGCTTTCACTCTGTGGGCCAGGCTGGAGTGCAGCTCCAGCTCACCGAAGACATGAACTCCTGGGTTAAAGGGATCTTTCCACTTCAGCCTCCAGAGTAGCTAGGACTACAGGCATGTGCCACCAGGTCCAGCCTCTTATATAGAGAGATGGGATCTTGCTATGTTGCCCAGGCTTGTCTCCAAATCCTGACGTTAAGTGATCTTCCTGCCTTGGCCTCCTAAAGTTTTGGGGTTACATGTGTGAGCCACCACACCTGGCCTTTTTGTTTGTATTGACCAACTATTGTCTATTTAAAAGTGCACAAACATCTATGTTTATAATTGTGTTCTATATTCTAAGACTATCCTTGTCACAGTTTTGTATTTAAGTTACTCTAGCTTCAGAAAATGATTGAATTAGTATTCTTTTTTCATACAGTAGAATAATTTGTACTATATTAGAGTTATTTATCAATAGGACCATCCTATGAATTGATCCATTCTATTCCCATTTCCAACGTATTCTTAAATTCATTACATTGTTGATAATTGTTGTTTTGATGATATATATATATATATGGGTTGATATATAGATATAAATATGGAAATATATTTTATATCATATAAGCATAGCATATTATGGTGTATATGCTTTTATTTCTCATTTTCATGTATTGCTTATTGGCAAATGCACTTACTTGCTAAAATTTGTTTGCAGCTTGAAAATCACTTGTACTTTCATGGTCATTTATGGATGTCTGCAGAAAGCCAAAAATACAAGTTGCACACGGCATGCATTCCCAAGTGAGATTTAACACCCTGACACTTTGCCTTTCTGTTTCAGCTCACTTATTGCAAGCAATGTCCTTTCTGTGGTTTATTTAGAGCTGTGCTTTTTGCATCTTTATGCCTTTTGTTGAGAATTTCGCTGTTTAAAATGGCCCCGAAATGTAGTGCTTAAAGTGCTATCTAGTGTTCCTAAGTGCAAAAGGTGTTAATGAGACTTAAGGTAAAATGATGAGTGTTAGACAAGCTGTGTCTAGGCATGAGTTGCAGTGCTGTTGGCTATGAGTTCAATGTTAATGAATCAAAATACATTAAATAAGTTGTATTTAAATGGAGACATATAAAACAAAGGTATGTGTTGATGGATTAACAAAATAATGTGAACACAGGGTCACAAATATTAACTGCGTTTTTGGTTTAAGTTCAGCATTGGCTAATTCCGTGTTTGTGGGGAATTATAAAATAGAAATACTGCAAATAGTAAGAATAAATTATAGGTATGTGTAGCTATATTTTAGCTATAAATATAGGGACAAAGATAGAGATGCAAATAGAGATGTGTGTTGTATGATATATGGTATAATATTTATATTTATGCAATTAAATATATACATATTTTTACATGTCCGACTTTGGCACATTTCCAGTCTCTGCACTTTCTTTCTGCATTTATGTTATTCGTATTATTATTATTTTTTATAGAGATGTATTCTTGCTTTGTCACCCAGTCTGCAGTGCAGTGCCACAATCATGGCTCATTGCAGCCTTGAACTCTGGGCTCAAGTCTCTTGAGTAGCTGGGACTTTAGGCATCTGCCACCATGCCTAGCTAATTTTTAAAAATTATTATTGTAGCCCAGCAAATGTAACATTATTTAGGCAGTTTTAGCTTTAGGTGGAAAAGCACCTCTTCTTCATCTTTGTACAAAATGCACCAGCTGGCTTATGACTTCCATAATGGGGGCTTTAGTTTCTTCAAATCTCTGAGATTAATACATTTTTCCTTTTATTCCTCCATTTCTTTTAACATAAACAATTCCCTTTTTATTAACTAGCTGCTTTGTAAGATTACTCTGCATTAAATTGCCTCTATTTGAAAAACGTTTTATTTCTGTATTCTAGTTTTTAAAAAAGCAAAATGAGAATATATTTTCTTTAAACATATTTTTGCACATTTTCTATCATCTTTCTCCCATATAAAATAGTATTGTTCTAGAAACACTTTGATTATCTTAGGATATTAACACATCAACGAATAAGAAAGAGAAGGGTCTTTTCAATGATAGTGCTTAAATTCTAGCAGCACAAAATAAACAATAAATACAAGATATCAGCTGTTAAGTGTTATTCATACAATGAAAGCATAGAGTTGGCTCAAGGAAATGGGAGGGCAAATTAGAAAGACGAACTTAATGATTATCATTGGGCAATCAAGAAAGAGACCTCATTGTGAAGGTGACATTTGAGCAGATTTAAAGGAGATGTGAATGAATACTGGGAAGAACCAGTGCAAATGTTACAATGCCAGATGGTGCTTGGTTCACTGATGTCTGGAAGGGACTTGTGGGGCTGTAGTGTAGTATGAAGGGAAAAGCAATATAGAGAAAGCTCACTGAGAAAGTGAGTGGAGTACAAATCACAGAGGGTGAAACTGTGTAAGGACTTTGTCTTATCTTTGATTAAAATGCAGAACTACTTTTGGATGATGAACCAGGCATTGACATGATCAAATCTTCACTTTCAGTGAACCTTTCTATATAAGAGAGTACGTGAAGAGGTGGAGAAACTTAGGAGGCTTTTGCAGTAATCCCAGTGAAAGTGGCAAAAGTGGCTGAAATACACATGGTAGCAATGGATGTAATCTAAAGCAATTGGATGTTGAATATATTTTGATGCAATCATAAAGAGAGTACCTAGTCATGGTGGTAAAGACCTGGAGTTCCTTCTATTCTTTCTAATTTTAAAGATATATGCAGCTGGGCATGGTGGCTCATGCTTATAATCCCAGCACTTTGGGTGGCCAAGGTGGGCCGATCACAAGGTCAGGGGATTGAGATTATCTTGTCTAACATGGTGAAACCCTGCCTTTACTAAAAATACAAAAAAAAAAAAAACTTAGCTGGGCATGGTGGCATGTGTCTGTAGACCCTGCTACTCCGAAGGCTGAGGCAGGAGAATTGCCTGAACCTGGGAGGCAGGCAGAGGTTGCAGTGAGCCAAAATCGTGCCACTACACTCCAGCCTGGTGACAGAGGTTGGGTATAAAAAGATATATCCGGGGCCCTAAGTGGCTCCGGCCGGATGTCGTGGCGCTCGCGAAGGCGAGGCCAAGAGTTCAAGGCCAACCAACCTCAGCAACCTTACAAGCTCTCATTGATTGGCAAAAAAATAAATAAATAAATAAAAGATATCTCCATCTTTGATCTGATGAGTATAACAAAAACAAGGTCCAAGGATGAGAAGAGTGCCTCTCATTCTTCATGTTTTCTATAGATCACTGACCCTGCTCCAATCCTTCTTTCAGAATACTTTAACTCAACTTTCTCAATACTTCAATAAACTTAAATTGACATATTGTTTATATTTGGCAACACATTTTCTTGGCATCTTTTTTCAATATCTAAAGTAACAGTAGACTGTATGTATAAGTAATATAAACTATAGCTTTTGGAAAGTGGATTACATATTTAAAATAATATATTTTGTAGAGTATATTCTCAGTCTATTGTTTATATTAGTAAATTAACATAGGCAGTCTTCTATTATGAGTCACTATGATCATATTTATGGCTAATTATCATTAGTTGGAGGAATCCAGCATTTTCTATTGTTTATTGTAAGTAAAATAATGGCTAACGTAATTGAGTTTTGCATATAAAAATTTAATAGAAAATATTTGAGCACCGACAGACTTTCTTATTACAAAATATAATGCTTAATACTCAAAGTGCCAAATTTATGATAATTGTGAAGGGACAACTGAAAGAAATAAAACTAGAAAAATTATATCAATAATTTAACATTTTTTACCTTAAAGAAGAAGATTGGTATAAAAATTAAATGATTTTATGTGCCAAACATAATTCAGTAGAAATAAACTGCCATCTGTTCCATTTAAGATCATTATAAAAAATAAGGCTTATAGTGCATCTCATTTTGTGATCTTATTTAGACTATTGAGAATAATTTTTTCCAAATACTTCATAGATTGAACAGTCTGCATAAATAGCAGCCTTCTTCATTTCTTATTTAAAGTAAATGGAGCCATTTAAGTAAGATGAAAAACATTATGTAGCGAACTAGTTTGATTTAATAATACATATTAGCATCCAAATGTAATGTTTCATAGTATTGTTCTCAGCTATGAAATGAAGCATATTCGTATCATTTTTCTTACACACATTTTATTTATTCTTTATCCATTAGTGATGAAAGTGCACAATCAACAATAAAGCACACCTCTAAGAATTCATATAAGAAACACACACATCCATATGCACATACATACGCACTCATATGATAAGGGTGTCTGTATAGTATATTCATATTGTAAATAAACTGTTTAGGTAGATGTATGATTCTATCTCAATACATACATGCATATGTACTGAAAATAAATACCCCTTTAAGTCCTACGTTAAGAAGGTACAGCCAAGGTCAGCCAGGGCATGAGTACCTATTATGCTCAAGAGAAAGTTAATTTTAAAATAAGTTGAGCAGAGTGATCAGAAATGCAAATAACCTAAGTAAATGCAAATTCTGGATAACAGGTGGCACATCTTTAAATTCCAAGGGGCCACTCAGACTGATGAGGTGGTAAAGTATGTTAAATTAAGTAAAGTGCATTGTAAGTGTGGAGAGAGGTTGCATGCTGTGTTTTTCCAGACAGTGGTCTATGGAAGGCCCAATTTGCCTGTAAACTTAAGACCTCATATCTCTGTCTTCACATTTGGCATAATCCAAACCTTTATACCTTGCCAGATATTAGTCCAGCCCTGTGTGGTTTAGCCAAGGCAAGCATAAGAACAAGCCTGACTGGATAAAGAGCTAAGTTCTTTAGAAAAAGAGCAAGAACATGGTGGAGACTTAGCTCCAGGACACTGAATCATTATAGCTTTTGTTTTCATTACAATATTGGACTCTAAAATCCAGTAAAAATAAAGCTACGCAACATAGTATTTTCAAAAGCATTGTCATATAAACAGGTAATTTCTATTTAATGATACAAATACATCATTAGACTTATTAAGTATTAATTCTTCTGTTAATTATGCAAGTTGCACTATTCTTCTTACTTTGCAAAGATAGTCACTGTTTCCAGCCTTCTATAATATCATAAATTATGTTTCCAAGTTAATGAAGAACTATCATTTATTTAAAATATATAACTAAAAAAGTACAATATTATTATAAGATATAGCTTCCTATAGTTAAGGGGTACACATTTAATTTTTGTTCTTTCATTTGAGCGCTACAGAACTGTTTAGTCTGGAAACTTATTCTAAGTTCTGAAACTTAGAAATTAAGCATTCTTTAGCTACTTACATTAGGTTATAGCAGGTTATATAGAAACAATCGTGGAGCAAGACACTCATTTGAAAATATTTATTTCATTCCAGTTAAAAGAAGTATTTTATATAAATATCCAAAGCAAATAAACTTCTTTAAGATGAAATTTAATCTTTACATTTTTATAAGAAAATATGTATATTTGAAATAATTAAATCTGACACATGCAATCTTTACATTCATTTTCTTAATCATCTTTCATTATAGAAATAGAATTTGATGCCACCTAAAAGCATAAATGCTAATAATGTATAAACAGTTATTAAATGATATATTTCAAAGGCAGTGACATAATCGGAAGTGTTAACTTTCAGGATGATTTCTGTGATTTATCATTTCTTATAGCTACCTTAGTATAACTACCTAATAAAATCATTACTTGCATGAAAAATGAAACCAAACATTTCCCAAAATATCCTGACAGAAATGTTATTGTGAAAGCTGATATTAGTTTATGTTTAGATTTTCTGGTTAATGCCAATAATAAATACAATAAATATTTCACATTTAAATTCAGATACAATGTTCCTTTCAAGTGTTATGCATGATTGCTTAAACAAGCTGATTTTTAAATCCATCTCACACCAATCAGAATGGCTATTATTTAAAAAATTTAAAAATGATAGTTGCTAGCTGATGGAAATGTAAATTAGTTCAGCCACTTTGGAAAGCAGTTTGGAGATTTCTCAAATAACTTAAAACAGAATTACCATTTGACCCAGAAATCTCATTACTGAGTATCTACCCAAAGAATCATAAGTTATTCTCCCAAAAAGACACAGGCACTTCTGTGTTCATAGCAGCACTAATCACAACAGCAAAGACTGAAATCAACCTAGATGCCTGTAAACTGTGGACTGGATTAAGAAAATGTGGTACATTTTCACCATGGAATGCTACACATTCATTTAAAAGAAAAAAAAATCATGTCCTTTGCAGAAACATGAATGGAGCTGGAAGCCATTATCCTAAGCAAATTAATACAGGAAGAGAAAACCAAATACTGTGTGTTCTCACTTATAAGTGGGAGCTAAACCCTGAGTACACATGGATATAAAGACAGGAACAGTAGACATGGAGTCTACTTGGAGGTGGAGGGTTGGAGAAACACAAGAGTAGGAAAACTACCTAGTACTATGCTCACTACCTGGGTGATGGGCTCATTTGTACATCAACCCCCAGGAACAGACAATTTATCCAAGGAATAAATCTGCACATGTAACCCTCTAAATTAAAAATAAAAGTTGAAAAAATCAAATTTTTAGAGATAGCTAAATCGTCATTGGATCTAACAAATAACTGATGGTTAAAATCAAAATCTCTGATTTTAATATTCTATAGCTGAATAATTTGGATTTAAAATCATTTTACATTGTCCTAAGCTTTTATAGGTCAACTTGATAGGTAAAGGTGAGAACAAAGGTTGATTTTCTAGGCCCCCAAACCACACTTCCTTCTCTTTTCCTGGTCAGAGAAACCTGAAGACAGAATGCTAAGAGGAATAGATTTTAATAATAAATGAATCGGTGGCAAAACTGGAGGAAAATCAAAGATTGGTGGCTTTCTTCCTTGTGCTACAAATATCTGGCATCTTTCCCAAAACCCTGTTGATATTCTCTTTGACTAATTTTGAGACCTCTTGAAGCCCAGTTATTTCTATAGTAGTTGTTACTCTTTGCCCTAAATCCACCCTTGACTTCACAGGGCACATACAGCATTTTCAGCTTCTTTTACTTACCAATTCTCTTATTTCACCCAAAACACAAGCTAGCTGTTATATCAGCAAATAATGTTGAAATTAACATTTTTTTATTTATCATGACCACAGGTTTACAAAGAACAGAGAGCTTAGTTTGTCCAAAAGCTTTGTTTAACAAGAAATAGGATTCAGCTAAAATTTACCATACAGTCTTAGATTGTGAGGTTATAATTCATCAGCAGGTTCAAATACTAGTCTATTTGACCAAGTAATTATGCCAATACAATAATATATATTAGTATTCATTAGTCACACTCTAATTTATCAAATATCAAAAAATTGATACTGGGCATTAAATACACGTTTGGATGAGTTGATAAACTGAAAATGATTAACAGTAGAAAATTACACAAAAGACATGAAAAATAAATAAGTATATGAAGAGACATTATATTCAAAATTATAGAACAGTCAAATTTAAAAAAATGACATTTTTCACCTAACAGCTTATAAAAAAATGTTGACAGTTTTCATTACAAGCTTTTTGCAGTGTTGGGGGAGAGGTGGGTGCGAAGCTGCTATTTCTTGCCTCAATGGCTTCTTGAGTGCCAGCACCTGCCCTTCTTGCTTTGAACTTTTACCCACCTATTGCCCATTTCTGGGTACCTGTCTCCAACATGTGTCTTTAAGTGCTAAGCCTCATGATGACTTCTTCATTTTATCAGTTCCTTCTTTCCATATTGACCCAGTTACATTCACATTACTCAAAGAGAGTGCCCCCTTCCATGTGCCACACACTACCCCCACTGTGACCCTCAGTAAAGGAACTAGGCCGGGGGTCTTTACTCTGTATTCTCTCTGCTTGCCATGA
Source organism: Saguinus oedipus (assembly GCA_031835075.1). Classification (NCBI taxonomy): domain Eukaryota; kingdom Metazoa; phylum Chordata; class Mammalia; order Primates; family Cebidae; genus Saguinus; species Saguinus oedipus. Next base: position 49,487,424 of record CM063186.1, on the reverse strand, counting down.
CTTTGTGTGACCTCCAGACATGTCACACAAAGTCATCCCTCTCTAGAACTTGTGAGTATAATGAAGGCTTCAATTTTATATACCCCTTGGACTGTAATTTCTGAGTTACATTGAAGGGATTCTTAAAGACCTCACAAGAGGGACTAGCTCTCCCACTGACAACACAGTAGGTGAGCATAAATCCTATTCTATTTACAGATATGACATAACTGATAAATGACATAACTGATGACATAATTTAACATTTTTAGAGGAAAATGTGAAAGTGTTAATTTAAAAGGTTATGCACATGTTACATTTATTTCACAAATTCCAACCTTAGGACTTTACTCTTCAGGAGGACTTGAGAAAATGTTAGGCTATAGATATAATGTATTTACTATTGGTTGCATTTGAAATAAAATAGTAGGAAATGTCATTTATATTTATTAGTAGGAAACGATTTTAATACCTGGTGATTCATCCACAAGATGAAATAATTTGTAGTCATTAAAAATGAATGAAATACACCTGCATGTGATACATGGAAAGTTCTCCAAAATATATTTTATGGCCATTAAAACAATATTCAAAGAAAGTATATGTAAAGCCTCTGAAAAAGGACAGCCTGAAATTGATATTCTCTTGTTTGAGGGTTCTGCTACACTGTTTCGGTATCTATTATACAACAAATTTTCAAGACATTTCTCATATAGTTATTTCCAATTGTTTTCTAGTGTTACTTTATTTTCCGTCTATTCATTACACTAAATGTAAATATTTGACTAAATATTATTGTTTAGTAAGTTATATATTTTCATTTATATTGGTTTTCAATCTTGGACTTTTTGGGAGAATGGATCTAAATCACAGAAAACATTTTTGTTCTTTGAAGTAGTAAATCTGTTAGTTCTCACAGTTCTCATTTACAAACTACATTTTGTTCTGATATTTGTCTGTGAACATTTGTTAGATCAATAAAATAAACAATGTTTCAAATATCTATGTCATCATTTTCAGCAAAATGCACCAAGAATTTACATGTAAGTTAAATTTTTGATATTTGCATATTTTTTCTCAACGTGCTGTCCATAAAATGTAATTTCAGCCCCCACCTACTATGTTATTATTCAAAATACTTTTTTCAAAAATTCCCACAGTGTTCATTTCCACCAGCAATATATGAAAAGTTCTTCTTTTTCACATCCTTGCCAATACTTTTTATTTCCATATTTTTTAAGTAGACATATTATTATTTTGGTGTAAAAGTGATTGCGATTTTTACCATTGAATGTGAAGGCAAAAACTACAATTCCTTTTGCACCAAGCTAATAGTATGTATGAAAAGGTGTCTGAGTTTTAAATTTGCATTTCCTTGAACACTAACTATGCTTTTACTGTTAATATAAACATCTTGTTAGTAATTTATATATCTTGGTTAATAAAAGTCTAGTTTTATATTTGCCCATTCTGAAATTAGGTTGGTTGTCTTCTTATCAAGTTGTAAGTGCATTGTATACCCTAGATAAAAGTCATTTGTCAGATATATGTATCTTTGAATTTTACAAAAATAGTCTCCTAGCCTTTCGCTTATAATTTATTTTCTTAATACTGTATTTTGAGATGGAAAAGTTTCGAATTTTGATAAGGCCCAAATTATGTTTTGTTTGTTTAGCGAATCATGTTCTCAGTATCAAATTCAAGAAATGATTACTAACCCAAATCTGAAAGATGTCTTTCCACATTTTCTCCTAAAATATTTAGTTTCAGCACTCACACTTAAATGTATCACCCATTTTAGATTAGTTTCTGTGTGTTGTGTGAGATAAGGGTTCAGTTCATTGCTCTGCATGCAGATAATCAAATGTCCCAGCAATATTTGTTGAAAATGACATTAAATATGGATGCTACCACTCTGATTTTGTGAGCAAGTTACTCAAGTTCCTTAGATTTTGCATGTTTTCTTTCTTTTTTTCTTGTCTTTTTTTTTTTTTTAGCTGAAGTCTTGCTGTGCTGCCCAGGCTGGGGTGCAGTGGCACTATCTCAGCTTACTGCCACCTCTGTTTCCTGGGTTCAAGTGATTCTCCTGCCTTAGCCTCTCCTAGTAGCTGGGATTACAGGCGTGTGCCATCACACCTTTCTATTTTTATTTTTATTTTTTGGTATTTTTAGTAGAGACGGGTTTTCTCCATGTCTGCCAGGCTGGTCTGGAACTCCTAACCTTATACTGTCCACCTCAGTATCCCAAAGGGCTAGGATTACAGGTGTGAGCCACTGAGCCTGGCCCTGTTTTCTTAATTAAAGGGTTGAAAAACCCCAAATATACTGTGGAAGCACATACATGTGAAAGCACACACGAAGAATCATACTAGGTACTGACTAAACCGTTGATGGCATATTTCTGTTTTAACAGAACCCTGATAAATATAATTCATTTTTGTAGTCAAAACTTATATCTCCTTCAAACATGTATATATGTTGTTAGACAGATAAAATGTTTTCCTCTAGAATAAAAAGCCACCAGTAACTATAATTTGGGGAAGAAAAATTTGGAGTGAAGGATGAGAGGAGCTTTTAATTTGACTTTATATTTTCATCTATATTCAGAATTTATAATTAAGTTTTTTAATCATCAGCACTTTTGTAATTTATGAGTTTTTTACTCATTTCTCTATTTCTTTATATGTTGCTGTGTTTTTACAGTGTACCAGTCAAAATTTCAAAAGTATATTTAAATGTGTACCTTGTTAAAAGGTGAATCAGTTGTTTCTAGACTGTTATTAACTTAATGTATGATTTCTCATGAATTATGCTAGTTTTAATTTTAAATGACATGTTAATATTAATATCATCCTAAGTATAAATCAGCTATTTGTTTATACTTTGTGATCAGCATATAACACACAATACTCACACATTCAATAGGTCTCCTGCATTATAAGATACATTTTCCAAGTACAAAAATAAAAATCTTGTAAACATGTATTTATGGATGAAAAATATTATTTTTTGATGGTAAAATAATAGCTTCATAAGTTGAATATGAAACTGTGAGATTAGTTATTTTTGTTCAAAATCTTGGCATTTCTTCTGTCATCAAGCGAATTGAGAAAAATTTAAATAAAAACAAAATAGTACCATTGAGAAAGCTAATGAAAATAGCAATATACCTATACAAAATCTAGAATTGAAAACAGTTTAATGCCTCAGCAATCAAAACCTTGTATCTTAATCTTAGATAAAAATGCAGTGTTGATGTGGAACTTTAAACATTTTGAACTTCTAGATATATGGAAAGAGATTAACAACAAATAAAACATCAAGCAGGCTGTGGGTTGAATATAAGAAATATTTTTTGACATTCCTTGAAATATACCAGGGGGGTTCATTTTTCATATTATTTCTTAGAATTCCTAATAGATATGTTAGGACCCCTAAGTGAAGACAACATGGATTCTGAAGTTCCTTGTGCCTCTTTTGATCGGAGAAGACTAAGGTTATCGGTTGAAAACAGTCATGTGTTTTATAATACTCCACTTGAGATAAAGTTATGCTAGATAGAATGAAAACCCATAAAAAGATGTCTACATGCAAACAATAAATGATGTAAGTCTGAACCTCATACTCAAATTCTCAATGGCAACAATAATGAATGAAAAAGAAAGTCTGGTTGGGAGATTTCACTAGGGTAAAGTATGCCTATAAAATTAGAATCTCAATATTTAGAATGCCAAATAGGCCCACTTTTGAATGTTATCAGTCCCTCAATTTTACTTGTTTAGTTCTGCATGCTCTTCATATTGCATCCAAAGTCCAGTCTCTCTCGGGAACATTTCTGTAGCTATGCCTGTACTATGAGTATCACATCAGATTTATGGTGATGCTCCCATATGCAGCTGCTTGTGCCTAAGACCACGTTTGTCCACATAGGTAATATATCTTCTTAAACATAACTTAACTTCTACTTCCTTTGAGTATCCTGGTAATTGATTTATCCAGTGTTTTGTTGTTGTTATTTTAAGTCATGGTTATGTGTCAGTTACTTTAATAATGAAAACATGAGTGAAAGAACCAGTATTTTTATTCGTTATCTGTCTTAAACAGGAAGACAACTGAGTGACAAGTATGTATACTAATAATTACATCTAAAGAGTGGTTAAGCTTAATAACAATATATATGGAAAGCTGTAAGGCTATGAGTTGATTTAAAAAGATTCTATTTTTAACATTTAGAATCACACCGATTTGCAGGAGCTATTTGATGGGTAAGCAAACTCAACTTGCGTGTGACATAGGTCTCTTCATTTTTCTTCTTTAGGGGCTGGTGGAAGAGTAGATTATTACTAGAAATCTGGAGTGCATAAGCAGCATTCTTTAACCTTACTGGAATTCTAAATTAGTTAAAAAATGAAGGCAAAATAATCTATACATGTAGAAAAAAAAGCATCTATTTAGTCTTGTCATACCCTAGGGTAAAAGATATAGTTTAAGAGACAAAAACACTGGTGGATGCTTTAATCCTAGAACACCTTGGGACGTCCTACTGTAGGGAAAGCTTAAGCTTTTATTCTATCACATCATCAGGCTTCAAATTTTTCAAACTTTTAAGTTTTGCTTTCATTTGAAACATAAGTTCCAATTTCAAATCATCTCTGTCAAGTTCAAAGTTCCACAGATCTCTAGGCTAGAGGCAAAATGACACCAACTCTTTGCGAAAGCATAGCTACAGTTACCAACAGGTTCCTCATCTCCAACTGAGATCACCTCAACCTGGACTTCATTGTCCATATCATTATCATCATTTTGGTCAAAACCATTCAACACATCTCTAGGAAGTTCCAAACTTTCCCACATCTCGCTCTCTCCTCTGTGCCTTCCAAGCTGTTCCAACCTCTGCCTGTTATCCAGTTCCAAAGTCACTTCCACATGTTTTAATATATTTATAGCACTACCCCACTCTCTGCAGTACCAATTTACTGTATTAGTCTATTCTCATACTACTATAAAGATAGTACTTGGCTAATTATAACCAAAAGAGGTTCACTTGACTCAATTCCACATGGCTGGGAGGCCCCAGGAAACTTACAATCACGGCAGAAGGGGAAGCAGGTACATCTTACATGGCAGCAGGTGAGAGAGCATGTGTGAAGAGCAAAGTGGGAAGAGCCCCTTATAAAACTATCAGATTTTGTGAGAACTTACTATCATGAGACCAGCATAGGGAAAACCACCCCCAAGATCCAGTCACCTCCTTCACTCAGCACATGGGGATTACAATTCAAGATGAGATTTAGACAAGAACACAGAGACAAACCATATCATGCCTAGTCATAAGAATCTTTATTTGGCCAGGCATGATGGCTCACACCTGTAATCCCAACACTTTGGGAGGCAGAAGTAGGCAGATCACCTGAGGTCAGGAGTTCAAGACCAGCTAGGCCAACAAGGGTGAAACCCTGTCTCTACTAAGAATACAAAAATTAGCTGAGCCTAATGGCAGGCACCTGTAAATCCCAGCTACTTGGGAGGCTGAGGCAGGAGAATCACTTAAACCCAAGAGGCAGAGGTTGCAGTAAGCCGAGATCGCACCACTGCATTCCAACCTGGGTGACAGAGCAAGATTCTGTCTCAAAAAAGAATCTTCATTTATTCTCTATCACCAAAATTGCATTGCTAAACATTATTAAATAATACATTACATTCCTCTCTCACCATCACCTTGTCCTCTTACACCCAGCACTGTGCTAAGGTCATGTCAGCACCTACTTCTAAAATAGATGCATACATATATACTCATAAACACAGAGTTTGGTTACTTTATTAACAAGTTATACACCACCATTGTTGTTTCCTTATTTCCAATATATGACTGTGTCTGTGTAGAATTAGGCAATGTTTAATAAATTACAGATTTGGGATTTTGAATAAATCATATTTGTTTCATTATGGCTTACTACATGCTGATAAATACATGTTTATTTTTAAATGTAATCTGAAATTTTTCTGCTTTTCCAAACTCATACAACCTTATCCTTGCCAGGCAATGCTTGCTAGGTTTTCTCATTGTCAGAAAAAACTCTAAAATTCTCAGCTTTACTCTAGTAATTGTGACTTTATTTAAACCACACAGAAAGAGCAATAAAGACCATAAAACATTAACAAATCCCTGCATCCTTATATCATACAGTATTCCTATATATTATGATTCATGCATTTTACTTTATCTTTGTGTTTCTGTAGAATACTATCCCATTTACTATTCTCTTTTAGTTAATGACTCCAAAGAGGACCCAGTTACAGAGATATCTGGAATCAGACCCTCTCTTAGGGATTTACTATCTACCCAATAGCTGACTTAAAATTGGATATCTATCTTTATTGTTATTGACAGTAACATTTTACAATTACAATTTTTTTTACAATTATAAATATAGTGCTCAGAATATGTATTTTACAATTACAAATATAGTGCTTAGAGTATGTATAGTAATATTTATATGTATATTTATTGTTAAATATATATTATAAATATATGTATACCAACATGTTTTTGTATTTGAATATATATGTATATTTATGATGTATATGACAACCTTTGAACATGGTAACACTTCCCAAGAGTTCCATTACAAGATGGAAGAATATTATGGGATTGGAGACAAGTTAGGAAACTATAGCATCATGTTTCTTCATTATCTTATCTGAATGAACCAAATGATATTTTTCTTGTTTACAACAATATTACGAATATTTCAGTTTGACACGATTGAGCTTCTGAATGATGAAAGTTTACATGTGTGTGTATGCATATATGTAAATGTGATGTGGGTTGTATGCATATCCTCATATGTTTCATTTGTTAAATGATAAACTTTTCATGATAAAGAAAATATAAGGCCACATTAAATCAAAATATTTAAAAAGTCTCATTTTATCATAGATATTTTACATGTCATTTTTCATGTCACCATTCTGTGATAGTCCTAAAATAATTTGAGGGTATAAATACAGAGACTAAATATGAAAAAATAGAAATCATTCTCAATATCAAAAGAGAAACAGAAATATGATGACATATATTATGAGTTTCTGACTCCCTTACTGAATTAATATAGGAATTACAACAAATAAAAAGGAGAAGAAGACAGACCCCAGACTCTCATGAAAGTATTAAGATACCTTAAGGGTACAGAAGGTGCTCAGCCATTGCTGGGTGTATGGACTAAATAGCAAAGTACAACGAGAACTAAAGTTTGTGAGCTCCAAGGATCAAGGAGTCTTGGCAGGAGCTTTATGTTCGTTCATTTTTACTTCTGTCACATTTGTTTTATTTTCTTTCACTAAGTCTAATTTTAGGATTTTTCTTTGAGAATGCTAATACATGCAAATAATTTAAAAATGCAAACTATAAAATATTTACAACTGAAGTAATTTGAGGGTTTTCACAAAAAAAAGCGGCCATCTGGTTGTGTCATTCTCATAGCTCCTGTTCTCACTTCCTTTAAGCCTATTTCAGTGTTGGAACACCTTAGAAAAAACAACACCCACCACAATTTCTCTGTCCTCCTTATATTGTATTTTTTTTCATAACTGCATCTCTTACTTGCAATAGCAGCATTGATTACATCTTAGCATTTGTCTCTCTACATTGGAAGGTATGTTTAGGGATATTGATATCAAGATATCAAGATCAGTGAAGGGTCTGAAAACTTACTTTATGTGTAAGCTTGTAAGTTAGTGTGTCAGAGCTTTATAGATGTTGGCAGAAGACATAGTCTCCTGGTTTAGAGACAAAGGCATTTTTCACTCACAGGACAGTAGGGAGCATACATCTGCAAGTATTACCTTTTCCCTGAGGACCATGAGGTTAATGTGAAGTACCACAAGATGATACTGAAAACACAATGAATTTATGTCACTGCTGAGGAACTTTAGCCTGGGAATCCCAAAGCCTCATAATTGTGTTGCTGGAAAACCGGCTCAAATTTTTCCCTGAACAGGAGTATCATCTTTATTATTTATTTATTTATTTATTTATGAATTGTTTTCATGCAATTACTTAAGAGACTCTAA